>VXBZ01005879.1:517425-530238 GCA_013399135.1 Heliornis fulica | reverse complement strand
GGTTGGGGGGAGGCAATTTTATAAAACTATAAGCTTCTGGGAAACTATTTCCTGGCCTATCCCTGGTTTTCCTTTTCCTCTTCCCTGCTCCCTCCCAGCTTTGTAGAATATGGTAACTGTCAGTCAGAATGCCAGGTACTTTAAAAAAAAAAAAAAAGATCTCCTACTGCTGTTAACTGGTGACTGCTCTGTGAAGGATTATTACTCAAGTGCTGTTAAATGAACAGCTGCCTGGCAGAACAGGAACTTGTTTAAGGGATGAGATTTTGAAGGCTGTATTAACTTGTTTCTCTGTAAATCCATGGTTATTGGAGAATATAAAGTGGCCTTCTCTTCTGGATGTTTCTTCTATTCAAGTTGAGATACTCAGGCTGTGCTTCCAATTACTTTGTAGATGTTCTTAAAGAAATACTTTTTGGGGTACTTTTTGGACCCTTCCACCTACACATTTGGTCAGGTTATTTTGTAGGGTTGGGCTAGCTGGTTTTGGACATTTCTTCCTGACTCATTGGGATTTCATGTTTCAGGCATGGGAGCTAGTAATGGTGTACATCTTTGCTTAAAGCTGTCTAGAACTAGGTACATAGGTAATAAGGTCAATGTTTGTAATCAAGGTCAGAGGGGAAGGCAGTGGTGGGATTTTGCAGAGTTTAAGTTCACAAGGTGCAACTTTTGGGAAAATGCCCTTTTAATACATGAAGTTTTTCTGCTTCAATAGAGATGTCAAGTTTTTTTCAGCAAGTGCAAATAGTGATTCCCAGGATGCTAACCAAAGAGACAGAAGCTCTGGTAGTTACTTCAAGAGAGTTATATAGATAAAGCATTAAGGCTGTGATCTCTTCTAACCACCGGTTATCTAAAAGGTTGCTGTATTGTCTCCTCTCGTGATAACAGTTCCCTTTATAAACAAGAGAAACGACAAGGAATCAAGGTTTCTGTTTCCCTGTTGACTTATACAATGAGTGGTTTAAATTTCTGGTTTCTAAAGGCCTGAGTTTTTGCTATATGCAAAATGGGAGAAAACTAGTATGTTTTAGCAACCTTCCTATAGAGAAAATCTAATGCTAATTTGCCCTTTCATCAACACTCTAACCTTGTCCAGAAATTTGAGTAGAAAACTTCAAGCTCTCTGGTTTTGCTTAAATCTAAACTGAAGAAAGGGAAAGATATACTTGTTCTAAAATTGCTGGAATTAAAGCTACACAGCATAAGCAAATAAATAAGTACTATATGAATTAGATGTTCACATCTTTTGCTCAAGTATGTTTCTGTTGGAGAGCCTAGACATGTCCCTCATTGGTCCTTCAGTGGATTGTAGTTATGAAGAGGTTATGTGGAAAAATACTGGAGCAAAGGCCAAACATGGTTGATTTGTAATCCTGAAATTAAGAGTTAAAATAATAACCCAGAATGTGCTCCATGCTGACTGTCCCAACTTAACCCAGCAAGTCTTTTCTCCAGTGTCTCACAGCTTTCCATTCAGCTGTTACTTCTGCAGTTAACTATCTTAACTAACTCTGCTTGAGACTAACCATAAAGTCTGTTCAGGAGCTGTAGGTAATATATGTATTTTATTTCCTGCTTTTCTTGAGTGGAGGAAGTTTCAGCAGCCCTAAACAAGTTACACCCTGGCTGTTCCAAACATTTTGCCATCTTCTACTTTGCAGTAACTGAGTAGAGCTAACTTCAGACAGAATGGCGTAACAGCTGGAGTCGTTGCGTGATGCCACGTTAGTACGGCACTAAGCCAGCTTGGGGAGATGGTAGATGAATTGCTGTATCTGACTGGTGTACAGTTAATATTTATGTTAATGATAACAAGGGATGTGAGTCTGTGCTAATAAGCACAATGGATCTTCCTGTTGAGACACTAGTAGACCTGCAGAAAAATTTTCCATTGATAGAAGGCTAGATGGCAGTGGCATAAATTGCCCTAGAAAAGAAAACCAAATTGGGAGTCCACTTAAGGACACATTCTGCAGTGCTGTTGCCTTGCAGGTGGCTGTTTTGCTGTAGAGCCTGGGCAAACTGTACACAACAGACAGGAGGATGGCAATGGCCTTAGCTGTAAAGATAACTAGCTTTGGTTCATGTATGACCACCAATCAGAAAAAGTGTATGCGTATGCGAGTGGGTGGAAAAAACATTTTATCGTTATACAACTGAAATGACCAGAGAGACTCTCCTTGTTTTAATGTATTATTTAACTGGACCTGTTTGAATTTATCCATAATGAAATGCTTAGTATAAAACTCCCAGTGTCTTTCATTTCTCCCAGTTGGTGTTTTCCGCCTTTATCTTTTGAGTGGGTATGAAAAGCACTCTTGTGTTAGATGTTTATAAATTCTAAAAAAGTACATTCTTCTATGTTTAATAGGATTTTCTGATAGCATGTCTCTGAACTATTTTGATTTATTTTACGTAATAAAAAGGGAAATGATAAAAAGTTCTGTTCTGTTTACTTCTCTCCAATTCATACCGCTTCACGGAGATCACTTATTATTCTGTTTGGTACATGAAGAACCAGAGGACAGAAGTTACAGCTCTGCCCCAAGGAACTTGTAATCTAATTAAAGCATATGAAACTGCATTCTCAGATCTCAGCGGAGCTGTTCCACCTTTTTTGACTATATATCTGTGTGCAGTCAGCTGAGGACCTGTGTAACAAATTAGAAGGTGTAGTTGATTTGATAGTCACTTACAATTCTCCCAACAAACTACCTTCACTGCTATCAGCAGAGCTCTCCTCCTGGTCTGAAAAAGTCTGGTCTTGGAGTCACAGTGGGTTCATACTCTCAAAAATCTATTTGTCTGTCTATTTGTCTATTACTTCGTTTGTGGGGCAGGGTATCCGGCCTACAGTACAACTGGCATGAGCCCCAGTCTGCTGGTAGCTTGTGAGTGACTTTAGTTTAAGCCTCTAGACCCCAGTTCTTTTATTCTGCATTTTTACCAGTGCCTTGTGCAAAAGCATCCTAGAGCAAAAATACCTTTTAGACATGACAACAGTGAGGTGAATGACAATGCTGCCATGCATCACACTCTGCAAATAGTATTCAGGCATATCTATCTTAAATGCATAAACATTCAGCTAATTAAAATTTGTATATACATACATATTGCCTATTGGAATTCATCATGCTATGCTAGCTTCATCAGTCTGACGGAGTTTGAAACTGCAGCATCAAGTGCTTAATGAACGGATCCACAAGTAATCTTTAGAAAGTGCTTAGAATTAAGGCCAAATCTGAGGAGCTTTGTACTACTTATGACATTTTTCCCCTTTGGCTTTCATATTATGGAAGCCACATGAAATCAGCAAGGAGTCTTAAATTCGTTCTTTGAAGGTATTATAAAACACTGCAGAGGAGTGTGCTTGCCTCTTTCTCAGAATTAGAGTGTCTGGCATTTATTTGCTTAGAAAAATAAGAGTTGGATTTGGCATCCTTGTTCTATGCAGTAAATCATTATTACTAAGCAAAATGTTTAGTCTCTTAATAGTACTACTCAAATCCTTGCTTCTCAATAGAAAACTTATGAGAAGCTCTATAAATCTGATGGAATAGACTCGAAACAGTAAAATCAGTGAGCATCCTGTTGGTATGCAAATAACAGCGTTACTGACTTATGCTCAGTAAGCGTTACAATCCTGAAAACGGGGCTTCTGATGAAGTGATGCTTGCATTTTCCCTTTATTCCTGCTCATGTTTCCCCCTGACAGATATTGTTTGAAATTCTCCTAACATACTGTCTTTGTTTTGTATTTTGCAGGATTATGACTTGAGCCAGCTCCAGCAGCCTGACACTGTGGAACCAGATGCCATCAAGCCTGTTGGAATCAGACGTCTTGATGAAAGGCCAATCCATGCAGAACCTCAGTATCCAGTCAGATCAGCTGCTCCTCATCCTGGGGACATTGGGGACTTCATTAATGAGGTAAAGGGGGAAAAAAGTTTCCTCCAAGGATCTGATAAGCTTCTAAATTTTGTTTATTATACTCTGCACGAGTAGCTGTTATGTTTGAACATAATAACTTTTTTAAACTTACTTAGACAATTAAAATTGTCATGCAAGATAGAAGTAAATATGTTCTTTTAAAGTGCAGACAGATTTAATTAACTCATACAAACAGAAAGTGAAGATATATCAATTAACTTCTGTACGTTTGTATTAATTACATTCATAATACGTTATCAGCTGCAACCACAATATCTCCAAGCAGAATTATTCTGTGGGTTCCAAGTAATAAATAGCCTAACAATATTATAGTTTAGCCTAATTTCATTTATTAATTCACAGTAATTCAATAATGAATGAAGTTAATTTTAATTTTCCTTGTACATTACCCTTTGAATCCAGATAATAGTGGAAATTCAGTACCTTCAGTAAGACCAAAAGAATTCTATCAAATACGATTAGTGAGCAGGGCAGCTAAATTAAATGTTACGTAAGTGCTTCTAATACTTGTCTTGTCATAGAGCTTTAAAAGTCTCTGCATTTTCTTTGATTCCTCAATCTAATAAAGATAAATGTAAGTAAGATTCAGAATATACCAGATTACTCACAGTTCTGAAGAAAATGCTCGTACAAATATTTGTTTCATTATGTCTATCACTGGTCAGACTTGAATCATTGGTTTTGTGGTACTTGAGTTGAAATATGTTTCTTGTGCTTGCTGGTTATAGGCAAACAAATACTAACCCAAGAATTGCCAATTAAAACCAAGCCATTTTCTGTAGATTAATAGTAGCAGTAACTAATTATTTTTTCTTAGCTTTCACATATCTTCCTTGGCAACTAGAGATGGACAAGTATTACAGAGTATTGCAGAACTGGTTTTACAGATGTGTTTATTCTTGTTTGCTTTGAACTAGACAGAACTAGAGGAAATGGCCTCAAGCTGCACCAGGGAAAATTTAGGTTGGATATTAGGAAGAACTTTACTGAAGGAGTCATCAAGCATTGGAACGGGCTGCCCAGGGAGGTGGTTGAGTCCCCATCCCTGGAGGTGTTTAAAAGACGGGTAGATGCAATGCTTGAGGACATGGTCTAAGGGTAGACTCGGTGGCGGTGGGTTAATGGTTGGACTGGATAATCTTAAGGGTCTCTTCCAACCTTAACAATTCTGTGATTCTATGAAAAGAAGTCAGGCTAATACACTAAAGTCTTTTGTGTTAGCAAGCTACAGCAAATTGAGTTTGCTCCTTCTAAGGTATACAACAATACAGTTGTAAAAAACCTACAGGGAGATGGCTAGCAGGAACCACACAAATATTCTCCAAAGATATATTTAAGAGCTTCCAGTTTTGGGGAAGAGCTGTATTAGAAAGAGAGGTCTTAACAGTTTTTTTGCATGCCTTGAACTTCTAAATATTATTATTTCTTTTGGAAGATAATGGAGATAGGGGACAGTAGAAGGCCCACATTGCTGGTAAGGCAGCAGCGTGCAGACAAGAACTTCTTGTCCTGCTTCATCTTCTTCCAGAGTTTCCTATCCTATTCTCATACAGCCATGACCAGACACTGCCTGCCTGGCATGTGGTCAGGGAGAACCTATAATCCTCAATACCCCAGTTTTTCTTGTCCTCAAAACAGCGGTCAAAAGGCTCTCTTACAGAGCCAAGACAAGGAATGAGTGTGATTCTTCTGGAAGGCCGGAAAGAGGCCAGTGTTTCTCCATCCTCCCACAATTTTTAAACTACTAGCAAGTTGTTCTTTCAGTACTATTCTTCGGTAGCTTATGACTCTTGAAGATTATAGCATCAATTTGTATGCATTGAACTGTAGAAAAAAGTAGATACTGTCTCAGTTTAACCCAATATGCTTGTATTTTGGCACAGAAGAGCATGGACTAACTTTCTTACTGCGGTCTAATGTGTTAGATCAATACCTCCCTTTGTGCTTCTCCTTGCCATCCACCAAAAGAGAAAGTGTCTCCCAGCTATTCTTATAAAGTAATGTCAGTAATGTCATTGACTAGAATAAAATCAACCTTGGAAATACATAGGAAATTAAAGAAAACATGGCAATTTTCTTGTCTGCAATTTAGCTCAGAAATAATTATATCCTCTGATTGAAAGGAACTCTATGAAATAGTTCCTATGCTTCAAGCATTATATATTTAGCTTCTTTTTTCATAAAGTATTTCTTTCTTAGGATTTCGGTGCAGTGTATCATTTTACTATGGGACATTCCACCTAATCTTCTCTCTACAGACAGTAGCCACTCCAAGGTTGTCCTTGCTCACTCTGTTTTGCCAGAAGTGTGAGCAAAATGGAGATTTTATTTCCCCAAACCAGTTTCATCTTAATCTGTGTTTTATGCTAAAATTACCTATGACAAATGCGATTCTAAAAAGTCTTTAGGGGGGGTGACAAAAATCAGTCTTTTAGCAGCAGTATTGTGAATAGTACAGTTAATTTTCCAAATTTTCAGTGTGTACAATATAAATGTGCAGGCTACACAGGTTTTTAGACTCTCTTCAGAGAACTGCACCTGCAGTGCGGGCAAAGTTATACTCAAAGAAATTGGTACATTCCTCCCAGTTTTATGAAATATCTTGGGTAAAACCTGTACCAGACATTTCTTAGGGCAGCTCATACAGAAAATACACTGAGGTATAAAAACATCATAGCAAGATAAGAAAGGGCAAAGTTCCTGCCTCTTTGCCTCAACTTTCAGCATCACTAGGCAAAGGACGTTCTTCCACTGTAAGTGCAAGTCACAACATAACTTCTCTCTTGGATAGCCCTAACCCAAACCGCCTGCAAAACTATCCCAGTCACTAGCTGAGCAGGGAAAGGCTGCCTTTGAGTTGTCAGTGCCGTGGTAGCAAAGTCTGCATTACCCCATTGGTTTGAAAAGATGTAACATTTTCAGAGATCAGTCTGGTCTTTTGGAGGACTTGGCCCTATTCCCAGAGATGCTGATCCTTTGGGATGCTGGCCCATGTGCAGGAATTAATTCAGTCTGTTGAATGCTCACCAGCACGTCAGACACACAGGCAGCAGCATTGTTCAGACTAGACTTTGAGTTACTCCAACTTTTGACAAAAAAGAACTATGGGCCATTGATTTCAGATATTGGAGGATTTAGCTGCCACTGCTGAGCAAGCATGGGGTGGGTTTTTTCTTCTTAATTTTATTATTGAAGAGCCATAGAAACAAAAAGTGAAAAAGACCCAGTGGGTCATTGTGTTTCTTTCGTTTTGTTAGCACTCCATTTCTTCTGGTATAGTATTTCCTACTTGTCACCAGTTGTAACCAGTTGTATTAAATCTACTTAACTCGATGAGACGTACACGAGTATGAGTACTTTGTGGTGTTCTAATGACTTCTCAGTTGAAAAATGAGTTACAAGTATGATAAAAACTTCAAATATGTTTGTAACACAAAGTTAACGCATACAGAGCTATGAACTATCTAAAATAAGAAAGTTCCAGGGGTGTCTTATAATCAAAGTATGTTTTCATAGGCATAAGCAATATGACCTCAGGGACTTTCTTGTTTTGTCTGTTTCAATGGGTAGATGAATCTCTAATTTAAGGAGGGAAAGGGAAAACCTCCTTTTTTTTTTTTTCCAGTCCAGTGTACAAACAAGCCAGTGAAGTAAGTCATGTGTTATTAAGAATCCTCTATAGACCATGTTTTCTATTTTGAGCCTTTTAAAACATAACCTGCAGAGTGTGGAGCATAATTAACACTTAGAATAGTGAGGATTTGCAGGACAGTATAAATTAAGCCTATTTGAAGTAGCTTTGTTAATCCTGTTTTCAAGAACCACCTATGCAGTCCCCAGAAATCTTAAACAAATTATATTGTGGTGGAGAGTTTGTGGCTAAGAATATATTTCTAATCAATAGAGGACATAGCCTGAGGTAAATTAAATTTAAATTACAAACTAAAGGTCTCATCCCATGAGGACATGGAGGACCCTCAATTCATTCTTTGTAAATGGGTATTGATACAGCGCACCTCCAAGCAGAGTAAGGTCCCTCAATGTTTTCTGTTTTCTCATGTCATATAAAAGAAGCAGGTTTGGATTTAAACAAATATTTTTTTATTTCCCTGTAGGGCTCTGTTCTTCCTTTCCTTCTCCTCAAAAGTCTGATGTATCTAATTAAGTATTAGGATTAATAAAAATTAAAGCATTAGATTTTATGGAGTGTCAGAGTTTGAGGGTTTTGCTTTCCCTTGATTAGATGCAGATTGAGAATGCCACACGAATCCTAAGGTTACCACTGTTCCCCAGTCAAGGCACTGTAGTTTCTCCTCTTCTTCTCTATTCCTTTAGTGAAAGTTGCCACAATGTGCATAAAAGAGGAAGAGGAAGCAATTGCTGCTCAGTCTGCCCTAGGTCTCAAGCTGACCTTTGTATTGCCTCAACTCTTCTGTGACTGCTGTTGTGAATCGGTGCTATAGCAAATGCAAGGATATGTGGCTTGGTTGGGTATCTCCCAGCAGGACCACCTGGTCCCAAGTGTGTGCCCCAGCAATTCTGTAGTTGAATAAGCTTCTGTATTGAGTGAAAGTGTTGGGGTTTCAGATCAGGAAACCAAATAGTCATTACAACTCTGCTGCTCCACGATTCTTGAACTCTTGGCAAACAGAGAGATCTCTTCAGAAGTGGTTGGCAATGCTATGTCTGCAAAAACAGTAGAAGTAGAGAGATGTTTGTTGCCTTTTCAGTTGTGCCAGTAGAGCAGGTTGTGGTACCACCCACCAAAGAGGATGGCACAATAAGCAAAAAAAAGGTAGCAGTACTGAAAACAGTTGCTTCATGGCAATTTCACTGCCATAGCTGACACTCAGTAAGTAACTCCAGCTTCGGACATGCTATAGAACCCAGCAGCAAAGCAGAGCAGTGCACTGGGAGGGTTCAGAGAATATGCTTAGCAGAGGGAAAGTGAAAAAATTGTAGCGTGTCTCCATCATTTTAGTATGTAGCTTGCCACACACATACTGCAGAAAACTTGGTTGTCATTTGAAGAGTTAGAGACTAAGTTCAATCATCATCATACTATGAATCTGAGGAAATTTTAATGAGAAGAGAGGTGCAAATATCAGTGTAACATGGATTACACGATTGAATCAATATCTCCAGAGCATGGCCCATAGCTACATTCTCTGAATGAAGTGGATTATGATGTAAGCATAACCTTTGAAACAGTGAATTTGTTATTGAGATGCTATCTTGTAAGTCAGTAGCTCCAACCCAGTTTCCTTTTTAAATGCTGTCATGATATGAGTAGTAAATTTAAAAAAAAAAAAAAAGTTAAAAAAAATAAAATAATCCAAGTTTACCATTGGAAAAACAAATGGAAAGGGGCTGCCTGCTGCCTTGTCATGGATGGCCGATAGGTATCAAAGATTCTGCAGTGATGTCGGAAAATGTTTTGTTCGCTGATTTTCAGTAAATTAGTATCCCACAGTTGGCCGGCTGTTACTAGGCAGTACTACATGGAAATAGCATTTCTTCTCCAAGCTGGTTTTTTAAATGACTTTTACACACTAATACCTGGGATTCATACCTCAGCACTCCTTAAGCTCGAGTGACATTTATTCCCCTTCTCTGTCTCCTGTGTTCAAAAGCATGGTTGCCTGTCCTCCCAAGCGGGCTTAAGGGAAGGCATAAGCACTGTAAGGGCAATCACTGCCCAAGAAGTAAAGTCGTGTTTCTGCTTCTGCAGCAGAAATTCAGGGAATGACATGGACCTATGTGCAGCTTTGAAGCTGGATAAGAGAAGTTTTCCAACACTTGCAGTTGCCTTTTCAGAATCTCAAATTTCTGTCCTAATAACAGCCATCGGGATGGAAAACTCCAAAGAGAAAGATAACGAGCATCACCAATTATTCTTATCAGATAATTCAAAACTGTGCTTCTAATGCAGGCTATTAATAACCCGCTTGATGTTGTTGCACCACATGAAACGATCATTTTAAGTCCAGAATGTGTTCTTGATTAGAGGTCATTAGTTTGATAAATTTGCTGGACCTTTCCACCGCTTCTTTGCAAAATTATTTTTGTTATGTTTTGTACACTTCTGAAGGATTTATATAGGAAATAAAGAACCAGGACTCTCTTCTCCCTTATCAGTGCCGTATGCTTTAATTAATGGGCTTAGCTATATACATATTTCTAGAGGAAAAATCAACATACGCTTGCATTATGTCACATTTAGACTGTGTTTAAACACAACTGAGAGTAAAACATTTTTCTAAAAGCAGAATATGTTAAATAATTCAGAGGAGGCACACGCAATCCTTCAAATAATTTGGAGTCTAATAAAGCTATTCGTTGAATAAATAAGTATTTCAAAATTAAAAATAAAACCAACACAAATAGCCCTGATAGAAATTAACAGCGAGCAATTTAAAATCTTCCCTCAGCCTCATCGAATTCTGGAAGATATATTATCCCTTGTGAGTGGCTGCCGTAGTAGAACCTATTGAGAGTGGAAGATCTTGAAAAAGCATTGCTAATCCTGTGGAAGAAACTGCAAGGCTGAAAAAAACAAAACACAGGAGAGCTTTTTGACTTCAGGCTTCAGAACCTTTTCTTTTCAAACTTGTAAATCTTCCAAGGATATGCACAGAGCAATCATCCCTTATTCTAAAATTAAACTTACTGTTTAGGTTTGGACCTGTGGAAGAAAACAGGGAGGGAAGAAGCTTTTCTCTGAAAGAAGCATGTTCTTTCCTTGCTTTCCTCTTGTTCGATTCTGTTGGTTTTATTTCAGGTTGTTTGGTTTTAGAGAATAGAAATTTTAAAAATACTGAAGGTCAAGTATTAATGTGTTGACAACTTGAATACTTTGAAATGAGGAAAAAAATGGTTAAAATCTTGTATTTAGCTTTGATGTCATTGTGTGCGTTTTCTGAAGAGTGTAATCTTACAAGCAGTCATGGGGTTTAAGCCAATGTATATGTGTCTTATATTTGGCTTTCTCACAGCTGCCTACAGAGGTGCATGAGCTTTACAGGACTAACTCGGTACAGGTCTTGGCCACTGACCACAGTGGATATGTTATTTGCCATGTGAGGTGGCGGTTAATGGGAACCTTTGCACAAGTGCCTATTTCTCCTTCCCCACCTGTCTGTTTAACCAGTCCTGTGTTGCTCGTGCAGAGGTTGTGTGAGCTGTGTAACTGTGTTTATTAGTGTGGATTCTAGCGCTGTGAAGTTCTCCTGAAGTTTTGTTAGAGCTGTATTTGTAATTCCATTCAAAATGTCTAGTGCTGTAATGCTGGAAACCTGGATATTCAAAAAGGAATTGAAGTACATTCTTGCTGGAGCCACAAAAACACAAATCCTGTTTTGAACTGCCTTGCAGAACAAGAACTTGGTTTTCTCAGGTGGCGATAGATAACTGCGCTGCGTTACCCCAGTTATGTTTTGTCTCTCCACTGCAGAACTTTTTATCTTTTTTTTTTTTCTTTCCTCTCCTTCTTGCAGGGACTGAAAGCAGCCGACAATGACCCAACAGCCCCACCATATGACTCCCTCTTAGTCTTTGACTATGAAGGAAGCGGCTCCACTGCTGGATCCTTGAGCTCTCTTAACTCCTCAAGTAGTGGTGGTGAGCAAGACTATGACTACCTAAATGACTGGGGCCCACGTTTCAAGAAACTGGCTGATATGTATGGTGGAGGCGATGACTGAACTTCAAAGTGGACTTTGTTTTTGGACAAGTACAAACGTTTCAACTGATATTCCCCAAAAGCATACAGAAGCTAGGCTTTAACTTTGTAGTCTACTAGCACAAGTGCTTGCTGAAGGCTTTGGCTTAGGCTGCAAACCAATTTGGGCTCCGTGGAATATCAGTGATCCAATGCTGTTTGGAAAAAAATATTGAGCTCAGTTACACTTGAATTTTACAGTACAGAAGCACTGGGATTTTATGTGCCTTTTTGTACCTTTTTCAGATCGGAATTAGTTTTATGTTTAAGGCTTTAATGGTACTGATTTATGAAATGATGCATTAAAGAGACGAAATATGTTGGGGTGGGAAGGAGTAAGGTGAAACACAATATGCTTCAACATGCTTTTGTTACATCGCATTGCTTTTATTAAAGTAAGGAGATTAAAAAAATAAAAAATCCTCATGGAACAATTTTATTGTCTGGGAAAGAAGACCATGAGGTGGAACAGTGTACATTACTTCTAGTTTTAGATGTTAGGGGTTTATTATTTTTTCTTTTCACTAAAATTCTAAAACTTATGCAGCTGGTTGCAAATAAAGGGAGTTCTCATATCACCAGTTTGTAGCAGAATTGATTTTTTTTTTCCCTTATGCTAGAATGTTAGACACATTTTGGTCTTAATCCATGTACACTTTTTGTTTTGTTGTTTGTTTGGTTTTTTTTTACTTTCTAGTATTTTTTCCCACTTCACTGTAAAAAAACGGTATGTGTACATAATGTTTTATTGGCATAGTCTGTGGAGAAGTGCAGAAACTTCAGAACACGTGTATGTATTATTTGGACTATGGATTCAGGTTTTTGCATGTTTATATCTTTCGTTATGGATAAAATATTTACAAAACAGGTTGCAAACAAGTGACATTGATTCAATTGTTGAACTGTAGTTAGAGTACTCAANCTGGTGGCACAAGTAAATATACAACATGTTTTGGGGGTGGGGAGGGAAGGGGGAAGGAACTTTCAAACTTAAGAGACTTCTGAGAACAGCTTTGCCTCTGTATTGTGTACCAGAATATGAATGATACACCTCTGACCCCAACGTTCTGAATAAAATGCTAATTTTGGATCTGGTGCTTGGTTTGGCATTTTTTCAATCCCACCTGGGCAGCCCC
>VXBZ01005879.1:283173-517387 GCA_013399135.1 Heliornis fulica | reverse complement strand
ACACACAAAGTGCATTGGGAGTTTTGAGAGAAGTTGTGTGCGTTTCTCCACCTTCCGGTCCCCTCCAGACTGACAATAAGCTGGATGTAGAATAAAGTTTGTCCCAGATGTGGAAGGCGAGTTCCTGGGTATAAAAGCAAGGCGATCTCTGCCATTTTTGGGAACTCAACACTGTCAGTGCCACACCGACGGCAGGCGCTCCGGGTTAGTGTACGCTAGCTGAATAACAGAGCTTGCATCATTTTTGGCTTATTGCTAGACTGACAGTTTAATGATTGTGTGATTATGCCGCTGGCTGCATAAATAAAATAAATTGCAGATTGTGGCAGTCGTCTGCCACCTAAACCTCTTATGCCAAAGTAAAGACGAGCCGATGTGAACTTCAGTGCACATCAGATCGTGTCCTTCAAGGAGGCGCGTTCGGTCACGGAGCTTTATCACAAAGCCCCAGTAGGACATTAGTCATCACTGAGCATGTCTCTAACCTGTTAGGATGATTTATTTGCAAACACAGTAGGTACAGCAGTTCTGCCTTCTTCCACTTGCAACTATCTGCTTGGGTTTAATGTCTACATTTACACTCATTAGGGACCTAATTGGGAACACAGCGGAGCTCAGGCTCGGCAGAAAGGCCAAAGTCAGAGAGAAGTGGGGAGGTGGCGATCCCCTCAGACTGGGGTTCAGCATTTCGGACGCTGCCCTACCCAGCTGTTAACTTACCTTGTGCATTCGGAACCATTGCTTGATGCTGTCACAAAGCCTTGTTTTCTCAGTTGTGTGTCAAAATTACCAGTGACATGTTTAGAGCTCTTTCCATATTAATTAGCAGCGTGGGGGGAAAAAAGATGTAGAGCTGGGATGTCAAAAATTAAAATGTGCCTATGCATAGTTAAGTAAGGAAAACTAGAAAAGGAAGGATTTAAACTGGAAATGCATGTTAAAAAAAAAAACAAAACCAGAAGGCCACTTTTAGCATATCAATTTTCTGTCTCCTTCATTTTATGCAAAAATGTATTTTGGACATAAATCTATTACTGTTATATGGCCACAAACTGGAACTGCTGTCTGACTTATATTTAATTGACATCAGATGTTAAAATATACAGAGGGAGAAAGATTTGCGAAAGATCTCCAGGTTTTTTGTCTACAGCACATTTTTTTGTTCCAGTGGAGCAGAGGTCATTTTTTACAAGCACTCTTTTGGACAGCAATAGGAGCTTTATCTTGATCAGACAATCTTCCAGCTCTATCTACTGCTGCTTTGATATTGTAGCAATGATTCTCAAACCTAGTGTTAGGTTGGCATTAGGTCTACTGAGCAGAACAAAGAGTAAATCATTTTTTTATGCATCTCAAATACTTTTGCAAGGGAAAACCAAAAAAGTTTGATCTTCTTTCACCAAGCTCCAGGTTGGTTCTTTATCAGAAATGTGCAACCAGATTTTGTACCCACGATATATGTTTGAAATCTCTAAGAGGACTGCATAGAGAGGAAGAGGATTGCCAACCCTATCTTGTGACACTCTCAGTCTGCTTTGGAAATGGGGCTTGGCAGTGGTAAATACTATTTCTGCCTTGTAGACACTGTATCCAAGGGAAGTCACTGGCCAGAAATACAGCCTTAGGAACTTTCCCATCTCAGCCCTTCTACAACTTGTCTTTTCTTCCAATAACAACCTACGTATCCTATGTCCTTCTGAACTAGGGAGTGAAAGAGGTGTAGAAGGGGGTTTTAGGGGAATAAACATCTCAACAGGTACACAAGGCCTTACACTTGGGTGGATTGTCTTCCCATGTTTCCTCTGGCATTGCCAAGCATTGGTGAAGGATGTTAATATTCATCCTGTGACAGTCTAAAACTTGTTCCCTCCAAGTAGTTAGCTCAAGTGACGTTCGAGCTCTCACCCAGGGATTTTACTGGTGGTGATGTGCCCCTGGCTGTGCTGCAGCAGTGTTGCAAAGTGGCTATAAAGCTCGTTCTGATCATTCGGAATCCAAAAGACCCTCACATACATAAATCAATTTGATAAGCCAAACCAGCACTGACTTACTCCCCTTCCTTTAAGTTAGTCTGTCTTGCTTGACTCCATTTTATAAAATGTTCATAAATTCATGTAAATTTTGAATGGAAGAAGTTTCTGTCTGGGTTGCACTGCTTTGCAGACAGAAGATGTTTCTGAGTTGTGAACAGAAGTCTTTTAGTCAACCACATAGTTTCTTCTGTTGCCAAAGTAGCAAAGTCACTCCGATGCTAAAAGCCACACAAAGTCTGCTTCCTGGGAGTTCTCTTTCATGGTAAGTAGTACTTTTTGTAAACCTACAAAATCCCTTGCCCTGAAGAATGCTTGTGTCTACTCTGCCATAGCCCTGTTCACCTTAACACACATGGGGAAACCTCCTCAGGCAGGTGATGGGACACATCCCCAGAAGGGTCTCTCAAACCTCTCTGCAGTCATTTAAGATGTCTGAGGTAAGCCACTGCCAATTCTTACCTCACACAACTACTCCCCCTTCCCTAAGGAGCTTTCCTTCTAACAAGAGTAGCATGGTTTGGGCAGATTTACCTTTCTGGATCAGGAATGTGAAAGCAAAGTCCCTGCTTTTACCTCGGTCAATATTAATTATTCATATAAAATGCACGAAAGTCACTCAAATGCCTTAATACCTCATCTATAGTGACATATTTTATACAAGGATTTCCTCAGTCAGCCAGGGGTGATCAAGATTTGTATGACACCTTTACCTTTCTCACTTCCTTTATTTTTCTTTACAGAAGCTTTACATTTTACCGTAGGCAAGAGTCTTTCCTGCGAGTTTCTGTAAAGCGTAGGATATTTGCCCTTTACTTACTACATGTCACAGGAATCGTGAAAAATTTCCCCGTTAGCAGCTAAAGCCCATCTGGGGAATAGGAAAACAAGGGCTAAGGAAAAAAGAGAAGCACTTCCCACAGGGACATACGGTGCTTTCCATCACAGGATAGGGAAAGTGTGTCCCGTTCATTAGGCATGCATTGATCAATCAGTGGAAGGCACTCTCCAGCGAAACCTCCGCTTCTGTCCTTGGCCAACAGCTGCTTTGGTGTAATGGAGAACCTGGGGATGCCTCTTCTCAGGAGCTCCCGGTGTAACGCTACTGCTGCCTTTCCTGCTGAGGTACCTTACACCACAGAGCTTTCCCAGTTTTTCCCTTCAGTTCAACCTAGACGGTTTAGCGGTGCCAAATCTCAAATCAGGCCCTACATACTCTTGTTTGTACAGCCTGAAAGAATCAAGGTCCTGTTTTGGTTTGGTTGTTTTGCTGTAGACTTGAGGTTGCACTCTCAACATAGCAACAGCTGGGAAGTCTAGTCTTCCTTGTCAAAGCTTAGTGTTCCAAACAGTATTTTCTGCTGCAACCTCTGGATTTCTAGAATATCTCAAGATGCAGCAAAATACTGTAGCTACTTATAACCAGATTCCATAGTTGTATGCTCTTGGCTTTTCTGTCACAGAAGATCACGTATTAATGTGATGACAATGTGAAGTTGCCAACCCCATAGAGATCTTTGGAAAGATCAGTCAGGGTGCGATGATGGGCGTCTGCTCTCCAAACTGCTCTCCGTGTAGCTCTGCCGGTAGGGAATGCATCCATGTGCGTGTAATGAACTGCTGGCGCTCAGAGGATTCCAGTGCAGTCACGGCTCTCCTGCCGCTCTCCTGAGCACACAAAAGCCACCCACATGTGAAGCTGGAACGCAAACCCTGGAGCTCATGGACACCCACACATCTCATCTTGTTCCTCCCCACCATTCCCTTGCTACCTTTGCAATCAGCCACTGCCTGGACAAGGCAGTCATTATTTTCTCTTCGCTTTCATCTTTCTTCCCTTCCTCCTACCTTGAGAGAGACTGAATTTGTCTCTTCTTAGCAAAGAGAAAACTCTCTTTTTAAAGGGAATATTTCTTTCTGGTTTATGAATTACTGTTGTTTCCACATTTCCCATTCCTAGTATATATTTTTAAAACCCTTCTGGTTTGTATTAACAAGTCTTGCTTTCTGGATTCTCTTGGCAAGACTACGAGAGTGTTTCTTGTTTCACCTTTCCCACTTTCAGTGTCTATAACCAACTCCTTTGCTGTTGCTTTCAGACCTTTGATCAATCCCACCTCACTGAACTAGATGGTCAACCTCTTCTTCCTTGTTTTCTCATTCTAGTGTGGAGCATTCTTGTTGACTTCATATTTTCCTGTGAGGTAGACAGAAAAAAAGTAAGATTTTTGCATCGTCCAATATATTTATTACTGTTTATTAAAATATATTTCCTTTGAGAGGTGTGATATATATATATTTATGTACACACACAAATGCATTTGTAGCCCTCATGGTGGCACACATTTATGTCATTTCATGAAACCACCTTCAGGTGGTTCACCCCTCCCGCAGAGCCTAAATACTGCTTCTGAAAGCAACATATTTTGTTCTGGGTACAAATAATGAATAGTAGCATTGTGCAAATTACTTTTATACTCCTGCTTCTGAAGATAAAATGATGTTGATGTGGTATGGGTATATATATATAGATAGGTAGATCTGTGGGCCCACCCCTTTTGTGTTCCATGTTATAGAACTTTGATTATTACATTACATTTGTTATCTGCAGTACTGCAGGGCGAGCTTATAAAAACTCAGCTGTCTCTGTGCTCCATAAATCAAAAGTAATGGACAGATAATCAAAATTATGTTCCAATTCTAGAACATTCATTACTGGCAGCATTGTATGAAGCAGATATAAAAGCAGGCAGAGTTTTTGTGCTAGGGTGATAGAGGGAATTACACTAAAAACGTCAAATCATTACTGGAATGTTTTGACTTGAAGTTAATAAAGAGCAGTTTGCTCAGCAAGGTTATTTTAAGATAAACTGAGAAATAAACAAAAACAAATCTTTTAGCCTGACCTAGCCAGGAAGCAATATTCAGCGCCCCATCTTTCTGAGAAATGATTTTTCCTCATTTGGTCTGAATGAAGGAAACCAAGAAAAATGGCCAAAAAAGTAAACCCAACCCTTGAAAAACTCTTCACCAATTGGGAGGGGCAACTTCAGAGACCTGCTCTGCTGTCCTGTTTTGCAACAGCAGAATCCTGGGCTATTGCAGAGGTTTTGATCTTCCCTGTTTTCCTGTGCGTGACAAGAACTCACACTGACCAAATAATCTGACTGCAGAGCATCTAAGCCCGAGCTGTAACTTGGTCTTAGTTGCTCTGGTGCTTCCTGTTGTCCCCTTTGGTGTGACAAACTATTTCTTCCTGAGAAAAGACTTTAAAGCCTAAACTACTGTTTGGGGTGTAAAATGTTCCAGTCCATGCTCAGGAACAGGGAATTTTGCCTTGGTATTTTACAGGCTGAGCCAATGCCCTAACCATAAAACAAACGCTTGAGTTTCACCAAGAAAATCTCTGGAAAGCTCTAGATTTTATCCTGAAGGAAAGAGATTGCAAATCCATTGCATTTATTCATGGGGTAAATTGCTTTCTGGACATCTCCATTTAGCCTGTAGCTCTCTGAAGGCAGGACTGAAACAGAAATAAAATTTTCATATGGGGCAGGGACCACGAAGAAGTATTTTGAGCACAAGCCCTCAGACTTGTCCTTCAGAGACTGGAAGGCAATCCTTGGCTGAAGAGCAGCCCATCAGGTCAAGTTTTCATCAAAAATTGTGCCGCTTTGAGACTCAGTAGTGTCAACACGTCTGCTGGAGCAATGAAGTGTGGAATGTCAGTGAAAGCGGCAGAATACAGCCCTTCAAAAATGGGTTCATACACGAAGCTCCCGAGTC
Source organism: Heliornis fulica (assembly GCA_013399135.1). Classification (NCBI taxonomy): domain Eukaryota; kingdom Metazoa; phylum Chordata; class Aves; order Gruiformes; family Heliornithidae; genus Heliornis; species Heliornis fulica. The sequence goes on along the minus strand of VXBZ01005879.1, from coordinate 511,571 downwards.
CATGGAGATGCTCCCATTGCAGGTGTCCTCAAAGCACCATTCAGCGCAGAGAAAGCATTTTGGTCTGTATTATTTCCTGCAGCCATATATGATAGTATATGGAGCTAAACGACCTTGAATAACCAGTAATGTAAGCATGAATATGTTTGTATCAGAAAATATAGACTAACATAACAATCCGAAGTTGTTACGAATTGTCAGTTGACTTCTTCTTGAAAAATGTCCTTTAATGACTTCATGTTTATTACAACTCATTGTGTTCATGATCTTGCTGCACTCTGGACCATGCTGTGATGACAGGTGACCCTGTTTAAATGAGTTTTTACAGAAATCTATTTCAGAATTGAGCGTTTGGAAGAGGATTTTGATGGCAATTTTGTTAGTTGCTGGTCTCAGAAACCACTAGGTACTTGGAACTTTAGTAGCTGTCACAGGAATATCAGATCAGCTGCCAGTCTGGAGGAGAGGGAAAAGATCACCCTCCAAAATTAGGTTTCAGCACTGCTCCAGTCATACATATAGTAGTAAAAAAGCATATAGTAAAGTGCTTGTTCATGATCTGTATGCTGTAAGCATATTTATTGTAGTTCTGTGGGCCATAGTCCCCGATCATCCAATACACCCACACAGTGATGGTGATTTTACAAGGACAAGATTCATAATCGGTGTCAAATAAAACATCACGCATCCCTGAAGATCGTCACAAGGTTATTTGTCCCTCACAACTCACATAAATATGCTCTACCTATGCATATTTGTGCATCCCTGCAGCAGTGGGGGGGCGGAGCAGAATTTTCTCCTCTGCTGAAAATCCTCACAAATCTTCAGAGTGCTAATTTTTGTTACTTGAATATAACACTGTGTGGGATCCCAGACACAAAAGAAGTGTTTGTGAATGTCCATTTAATAGAGACTATAATGAAATTAAGGTAGAAAAGGGCAGATTGTGATAGTACCCCGTTGACAACAGTATATAAATTTGCCAATTTTCCCATTGCAGACAATTAAAGAGGTGATTCATGATGGCAACATATTGCTGTGACCTTTCTTAATTCAAAAGGAAAGGGGTATCATTTTAGGTCCAGAGAAGTAAGGAAGGAATGGCCACTTATTCTGCGGTCATAAGGATCTGGGACTTGTGACCCCCCTCAGTGCAAATGAAATTGCTAATGTCAACCCATCTCTGGCAGACAGCACTTCGCATTGATTTTATACATAATTCAGGGCAATTGACAGCCTTTCGAGGACATGCTGGAGACTGATACGTTATGGAGGGTAAATTGCTTCTCCCTTCTAGAAAAGAGAGTCCTTTGAGGCCACAATTCATGTTTAATGGTGTGACAGTTGGGACTGTGAAGAAGCGGGACTACATTATGACCGATGTGAACATGCTCACAGTACAGTACTGGCACAGTCAATACCTGCCTCGCTGAAATTGTTATTGCCATAAGATATTAAAAAAAAAAACACCTTTTCTCCCTTTATCTTGCCCCAAAATGTAGGAAAATAAATTAGAGCACCTTACTTGTGTTTAATTTTACACATGGACTACCAGATGTCTTGTCTGTGCAGTCAGCTGACAGGGCAGCCACAGTAAGCATAATCAGCAGAGATGAAAAGCTGGCAGGAAAATAGAACAGCTTCCTGCCCGGTACTCTTCTGCCTTTCTTTTACCAGTTGTATTGCCCTGACAAATGAGCGCCTGTGGGACAATCTAAGAAGCATAACCAGCAGGTCAAGGGAGGTGATTCTGACCCTCTGCTCTGCTCTACTCTGCTCTGCTCTGCTCTGCTCTGCTCTGCTCTGCTCTGGTGAGACCCCACCTAGAGTACTGTGTCTGCTCTTGTACCAAATCCCAGTACAAGAAAGACATGGACCCGTTAGGGCAAGTCCAGAGGAGGGCTATGGAGATGACCAGATGGCTGGAGCACCTCTCCTATGAAGAGAGGCTGAGAGAGTTGGGCTTGTTAAGCCTGGAGAAGAGAAGGCTCAGCAGCAGCCTTCCAGTACCTGAAGAGGCTACAGGAGAGATGAAGACGGACTGTTTGTCAGGGAGTAATGGGTTTAAGCTAAAAGAGGGCAGATTTAGATCAGACATTAGGTAGAAATTCTTCCCTGTGAGGGGGTGAGGCCCTGGCACAGGCTGCCCACAGAAGCTGTGGCTGCCCCCTCCCTGGCAGTGTTCAAGACCAGGTTGGATGGGCCTTTGGGCAACCTAGTCTAGTGGAGGGTGTCCCTGCCCATGGCAGGGGTTGGAACTAGATGGTCTTTGAGGTCCCTTCCAACCCAAACCAGTCTGTGATTCTATGTTTGTATGATAAATCCCAGCATAAACCTGAAATGTGTTCCTTTTCTTTAACCATCTGGGGATGGTTAAATCCACAGCTCCTGGATGTTTATGGTGGGGTCTCTTCAAGGTAAGACTAAATGCACTAGCACTTCTGATGAAGCAGCTGCTAATCCACACCCTTGTTCACGCTATGCAAATTTGTGTAATGGCCCCACAGCACCAGGCACAGTTAAATATGAAATAGTAAGTCTAAGGATTCTTTTTTTTTAATTCAACCTCTCACAGAAAAATCTTTTGACTCCAAGAAGCACCACCCCTGCCAAACAGCTCTCCACATGGTGCCCTGGTTTTGGCCATGAAGACTGACAGTCTCTGGCCACCACACACCTCGTGCTGGGTCAGCATTGGAACAGTACAAACTTTGGTTCCTGTGCTGAATGTCCCCAGACTTCCCACTTTGCTGGAGAGGTTTGTTATTTCAAATCACTAGCAAAAATATCCCTGCTGTTTGGGAACAATTGGAGCTAAACCCCATTGTTCTATCTTATTTTCCTTTTTTTTATTGTTTATATGAGTCAGTGATGAACACAGCCTGTATTCGGTGATGGTATGCAAAATTCAGTGCATGTAAGAAACCATTCTCACAGTATAATCAGATAATTAGATGTTTTGTCAACATCTTGCACTGTTTACTTTGAATGACAATATGGCAGTTCTTTCCAGTAAACTTTACAAGCTGCTTGTTGCAAGATGCAAGTTGACTGTAATTGGGTGTCCTGAGATTTACTACAAGGAAGGTAATAACCTCCCTACAACAGCAAGAAGCTACATCTTTTCACCGGTGACAGAGTGGTAAATAAGGGCTAATTTTCCAATGGACTTGTTCTTTCTCCAGCGTTCGGGTTTACCGGCAGAGGCATAACCAGATCCCACCATTTCTGTACGACGCAAACAAATCAGCGTTCCAAGTGGCGACGGAGAGCACGGAGGTAGGGGCTGACAAAGGAGAACTACACTTTGAAATAACAACATGAATTTTATTGAAACAGCAATGAGTTCTTTGCCCTTTTATTTAGCCTTTACGATAGCAAATATAAATGATTTGGCTTGCCAGTCAGACCTAGAAATGAAGGGGCGGGGGGTGGAGGGAACAACCCGAAAACCTCAGTGTAATTTTGAGTCAAATGATGTTTGGATCAAACTCAATGCAATTTATTTTTATATACTGTCCTCCATACAGAGTATTACAGAGCAGTTTACAGGGAGAGTCAATCATCAGAAGTTAAAGAGAAAAGGAAGGTTTTAAAAATAAGAATAATTTGGTGGCTGGGAGGAATCATGAGGGGGTTATTTGAGTTCTGAGGGAAATGAGAGAAGTTCTAGGTAAACCACTATTTTTTCCCTGTCTTTTGGGATGTAAAGTATTGTATGCAGCTGTATGAGAAAACAGCACATTCTCCTTAATGACACCACCTCTGAATGGCTCAACTTGTCAGAGGCATGTTGGTGTCACCCAGCGTCAGATCTGTTCCAGGCCAGCACTGAATAGTAGCTGCATGGACTTCTTGGAGTAATTAGGAAATGGTATTGCTGAGATAGAAAGTCATGCTTTACAGCCTTTTTTTCCCCTTTGGGGTTTTTCGGGGTTTTTTTTTGTTTTGTTGGTTGGTTGGTTGGTTGGTTGGTTGGTTGGTTTTGGGGGGTGCGGCAGGGATTTAAACCTGGTATCCTCAACATATGATCAAAACTCCCAAGCAGCACATTCATAGACCATTAATCCCAGTTTACAAGCTTAACCAAGTCAATCATTTGTTGCTGGTGAAATTCTTCAAATTCTTCCAACAGTTGTGTGCATTAAGTGTTCTGTCAAAGAATTTGAGGCATGAGAGTCAGCCTGGCAGGGTCCTGCCGCAGCCTGGAAGCTGTTCAGCCACTGTGGGGAAGGGAAAGGAGGTGTGAGGTAGTAGTGGTGAATTACAGTCCCAGTGTAAACAGAGGAAAGGGAAGGAGGAGGTGTAAAGCCCTGCACAGGGATGGGCTGTAGCAGGGCAGGGTGCTGCCTGGCAGACAGCAGCTGTCAGGAGAGGAAGCGCCTCCTGCACCCTGCACGCTGCACCCTGGTGAGATGTTTTATATCAGCGTGTGACTTAGCAGGTGCTTTGTTCTCTCGGACTGGAAGGATGTGGTAGGATATTGTGACAGAAAGCTATTGGTCTAGCTCACGGAAGAGGCAAGAAGATGCAAAAGCTTTTTCTTTAATGTGGGTGATGTGAAATGCTTTTGTCATGCATTCATTAACCGTGTCATTTTCAGGAGTGCTGACTGTAGGAGATGCTATGCCTCAAGCTCCCCTCAAGAATACTTTTAAAGATCATTATGATTCCATTCTTCACTTTTCTAAATGACAACCTCTAATCGCACACTTTTAACACAAATGTAACTTCGCAGACCTTGAAATTCATGCTCAGGAGGCAGGATCTGAGCCCGTGACAGTCCATGTTAAGAGAGTGACGGTGACCCAAGACTTGGACAGTATGTGAAACCATGTTACAACACTTGTGGGTTATTATAGCACCAGCTTCTGGATATTAAACCTCTTCCTATTTTTTTTTTTTTGTGCTAAAAGCAATGCTTGCTTCACCCTCCAAATTGCCCTTCAGCTTGAAGGCGCTAAGATTATTTTTTTTTCATTCACACATTTACACTTTAAAATATGTGTGTTTATTGCAAAACTTTGCAGTGCTTAGGAAACAAAAATGTTTTACTGTAAAAACCAACTGAGAGTATGATTACTATGAACTTCCTAGTCCAGAAACTTCAGAAATTTACCGCTGCCTCATACATGCTCTGTGGCCACCCAGATCTTCTTGTAAGTCCAAAGATGCACAAATAAAGGCCTGACACCTCCACTGACTTTCTGCTGCCTTTTTACTCTTCTGATGTTTCAGCTCTAGCTTCTCTGTCTCCTATGAGTCCTTTGGTTTTCATGTGAATTTCCAGCTTTATCTGATGTGTTCAGTACAAAGAGGTCTTAAGGCAGCTGTGAATTGCTCATTCAGGATGCCAGTCCTTGGTTTAACAAGAAACAAGACACTCACAAACGGGCTTTTGTTGTCAGTTTGCTACTTTTCTTTTAGATTTAGCTCACACTATTTTGGTACCAATGAAAAAAAAAAAAAAAAAAGAATTCCTAGGATTTTCAAAGGTGTCCTTGATGGCTACTACATTCCAAGCTAAATACTCTTTTGAAGCTCAAAAGCAACAACAAAAAATACCTATTTGCTTTACATGGCATGGTTTTGGCAGCAGGGATTCTGGAGGAGTGGCTTCTGTGAGAAGAGACCAGGAGTTGTCCCCCCCATGTCAGATAGAGGCATTTCCAGCTGTTTCCAAAGTGTACCCACTATTGCTGGGGCCCCCAGCAATGCTGCTGGTGCCTCTGTGATAACATATTTAAGAAGGGTAAAAAACCCACTGTGCAGCAGCAGCAGCAGAGAGAGAGAGNAGAGAGAAAGAAGAAGAGAGAGAGAGAGAGAGAGAGAGAGAGATTGAGAGAAGTGTGAAAGAAACAGCCCTGCAGACACCAAGATCAGTGCAGAAGGAGGTGGAGGAGGTGTTCCAGGCACCAGAGCAACAGTTCCCCTGCAGACCATGGTGAAGCTGATTATCTCCCCGCAGCTATGAAGCACCATTCTTGAACGTGCCCTGACAAAAGCTGCAGTCCATGGAGAAGAGCCCTCACATGAGCATGTTTTGTGGCAGGAGCTGCACCCATGGGTCACCCACGCTGGAGCAGTTCTTGAAGAGCCACACACTGTGGGAGGGACCCCACGCTGGAGGAAGGAAAGTGTGCAGAGGAAGGAGCAGCAGAGACAAAATGTTACAGACTGACCACAGCCCCCATTCACCTGCCCTCCTCCACTGGAAGAGCTGGGTGTGAGGGAGTGAAGCTGAACCTGGGAAGGAGTAGGGGACAGAGGAAGGTGATTTAGTTTTGCCTTTCTTTGTCACTATCCTACTCCATTTTTAATTGGCAGCAAATAGAAATAATTTTCCCCAAGTTGAGTCTGTTTTACCTATGTCAGTAATTAATGAGTGATCTTCCTATCCGTACCTTGATTCTATCTTTTTTTTTTTTTTTTCAGACCTGTTGAGGAGAGGGAGTGAAAGAGCAGCGGGATGGGTGCCTGGCAACCATCCAAGACTAACCCACAACAAAAGCTTATAACCAATAATTTAGAGTCATAGAATGATTTAAGTTGAAAAAGATCCTTAAGAACAGCAAGTCCAGTAGTTAACTTGGCCACTTCTAAGTCCAACCTCTAAACCATGTCCCTAAGCACCATATATTTTAAATACCTCCAGGGATGGTGACTCAACCACTTTTTTAGGCAACCTGTTCTACCTAGTGCTTGACAACTCTTTCAGTGAAGAAATTATTCCTAATATCCTATGTAAACCTCCCCTGACACAACTTGAGACAATTACCTCTTATCCAACAACCACTTGGCTGCAACCTCCTTGCAGGTAGGTTGTAGAGAACAATAAGATCTCCTCTCAGCCCCCTTTTCTCCAGGCCAAACAACCCCAATTCCTTCAGCTGCTCCTCATAAGATTTGTGCTTTAGATCCTTCTTAAACTTCATTGATCTTCTTTGAACATGCTTCAGTACCTCAATGTCTTTCTTGCAGTGAGGTGCTCAAAACTGAACACAGTATTCATGGAATCATATAATTGGAAAAGGCCTCTAAGATCATCAAGTCAAATCATTAACCTAGTCCAGTCTACACTTAGACCACTGAGCCATGTCCCTAAACCACGTCCTTCCAGTGACAGCATCACTGCATCACTAAATCTTCAAAGCATATGCAGAAACACATATGCTCACCCCACAGTTTCCTCAGTTCTACACAGCATGAAGAGTGAAATACCCAAGGAATTTTGCAAACTCAAGGATTTGAGAGAGGCCAAAACAGAAACCAAAAACCTGAAGAGAAGCTGATGAAACAGAACCAGGGGATTGAATACATTTAAAAAAAAACAGCAAGTTGCTTAGGGCTGTAATGAGGAAAACAAGTCTCTGGTTCAAAAGCAACTGCTTTCTTGTCCATTTACAGGATAATCAATATCTCATCCTAAAACATCTGCAAGCAGATATAAAAAAGAAAGAATGCTTTATTCTAGAAAAGATTTGCTGACCAAGCCCAAGCTCCATCAGAAATGGAAGCATAAATAACTACAGAATATTGATAAAGATTCTTGGGGAAAAAGAGCTGAATAAACAGCACTGAATAAAATGTAGAATTGCATTTTATCTTTCTGTTTTCTTGTAAACCTCTGTGCTAGCAGACATGAACAGTGTCTGCCTCTAGCATTTGATCAGAATTCTTTCTCAGTCAGCCTTTTTTGTTTCCCTCCCTTATTTTCAGCGTAATTATCAGATTGATAAATATATGCGTCAAGCATAACATTAGCAGAGCCTGTGTTCTGAATTACTGCAGGATTGGTACTTTTAGGGAGCAGAAACAATTTAGGACCAGAAAATGAACATGTTTCACTGAACAGATTATCTTTTTCAGCTAATAATAGTTCATATCAAAAACCATTTTGTGAAAGATAGAGACCAACTTGCACACTCTCTCTAAAAAGGAGTAGAAAATGTTCCCTACAGAACTCGCATATTATAAAATCAATTTTGCCTTAAAGGACACTTTTCAGAGTAGTTTCAATCGTAAAGTAGGTCTGTATGTTGCTGTGCTCCTTATATATTTATATCTCAGAGAGCATTACAAGAACCCAACAGTGCTCCCATTTCAGGCCCTGTGTAAAATTAGGTTTAAAATCACAGTAATGATAATGGAGAGCGAATTGTTCAGATTGGGAGAATTTTTGTCTTGAAAGTCCCAGTTAGACCCTATAACACATGTACTGGTTTAAGCCAAGGATCTAACTCTGTAGGCCAAGGCACCCTCTCTTTGCAGCTTCATTATAGGGTGCTGGTCAATCTGCTTCCCTGCTCCAAAAACACAAGGCTTGCTTTCCACATCAATACTCCTAAAAGATATCTTCTCCTCCTTAGTACCACAGACTTTTCCAAAGGCAAGCTTAGCTTTGGCACTCCTAGGAAGAGTTCACCATGCTACTTGCAAGGTTTTGGGAACTGACAGCTTTATTTCCAAGAGAAAAAGACAAACAACCTGAAACCTGAACCTTCATTCAATGAGCTCAAGTCCTGTATGCAGCCTGATTCTGGACACCCGGAAGGGATGGCAGGGTGGTAATTAGCCAAGCAGCAGCTGTCTCCACATTTCTCATGAGTGCTCCTTCCCTCTGTTATCTGTCCTGTCAGATTGGCAGTGACAACAGCCGCTCAACAGCCTTCCAACCCCCTTAGTTCCTGCAGCACAGAGCTAGCTGACCTTGCTGGGAGCCAGGGAGGAATTGCTCTTAAGGGGTGAGAGTCCTGAGCTGAAGGCTACCTACCAAACATGAGAACAAGTTTCTGAAAGGGACCTGTGTTGCCTACTCACAGACCCCTTTTGGGTCTCAAAAACAACTGGTCTTAAGCTGCCGGTTCTAAGGAGTACAGCTTCATCAGCCTAAGCCTGTCACAGGGCCTTTATACTCAAATATTGTACCTACAGGCTTTAAATTGTCCAGCACCAAAGTCTCAGGCAGGTTTGAGTGGTAAATTGAAAAAAAAAAACCAAACCCAACCCACATATATTTTGGATTTGCTAGTGTCAAATGCAGGACTATCTTTTGGAAGGCTTTGGTTCATCCCTTGGGTGGACAAGGAGATTAGGAAAGAGACATTCTCAACCAGTCAGAAACTGCTCGCAAGATTGTATGCCTTTGTCATACAATGCTTTTAAAGCATTGTCCTGTGTTACAGAAACAAGGAGAATGTTCAGCAGTGTTGTCCCTGATCCAAAAGAGTTTTTTTCACCTATGTAGGTTACATTCAGAAGCTGTACATGCTTCTGTTGCCTGTGCAACCATACAGGCTATGTTACTCCACATATTTTCCAATTATCCAACTTCTGTGGGAACAGAAGGTCAGCAGACCATTCTAGATAAATAATTTTGTCACCTCATGTGTGGTAACTAAGCTTGTCAAAGGGTAAACAGCTATGATTTCATCATCAGTCTTGGAGTGACAAGGTTCTCAAGTGCATTTAGCTCATGGCATGCTGCTTTATGATAAGGGCAGATGATGAGCATTGACAAATGGAGCAGAGGGTGATATTTTGACTGATCATTTGCATAGGAGCTTATTGGTGAGGCCTAAGAACTTTGGTCTAATGCAAAGATCACGATATAGAATTTGAGCTCAAAAACTTAAGTTTCTGTTGCAGCTCTGGGGAGATACGTGGATGGAAGAGAATTTTGAACAGTACAAAAAGATTTTCAAGTCTCTAAGAAAGGAGTAATTCCAAATGCAGTAATAAACTAATTAAGCACTATTAGAAATACAGTGAGACTAACACTGGGCACTGCCTCCCACAGGCAACCCACTGTCTTAAATAAGCACTTAAATAATCCCCATGTGGATTTCAGTACAATTTTATCTGACCTTTATTTAAAGACCACCAACAGGGCAATTGATTATGGCTGGTCAACCTATGTGAATTGCCTCTAACCTAGACTCCGTTCTCTTTATTTCTTTGACTACTTTCTCCTTATTTTAAATACTTATCCTTTTAGTTACTTCGGGTTTTCTTTTTTTCCTTTTTCAAAAACTACTGCATTTTTCTATCCTTCCCTGGCTATTGGTCTCTTGTGTTGTTCTCCACAGAGCTTTTATATCCAGCTCCTGAAATTTAGAGTTGTATGTTGCATTGTTTGTTTGTTGTTTTTTTTTTTTTTTAATTTTTGTGCATCAGCTTTTAAAACCAAAAACTTTGCTGGGTCAGACTAATACCTAAAAAAAAAAAAACCCAACAAACATGAAGCACTGGATTCATTCCATTTATAGCTGCAACCACATTCAGCATATCTTGGGGAAGGAATTTTTTTGACACTGTAAGTGTGGTCCCCTAGCATTGCCACCATTTCTGGACCAAGAGTTGAGTATCTTCACTGAGACCAATGGATTTCATCCTTGAACACACAGCTCTGCCTCTTAGAGCCTGCAAGATCTGTACCCTTGAATAAGGACTGCAAGATCAGGTGAGACAAACTGAAAACACAGGCATAGCTGTGCATGGCCAGTGCAGTCAGTCTCTTACCAGAGTACCTCCTCTTTATAAGAAAAAGAAATGGTTCTTCCCTCTGTTATCAAATGTTCTGAGATCCTTAACAAACTGCCGCTGAGAACCGTAGCCACCACCCGCAAAAAATGATCTGTCAAAAGGTAAGAGATTTTGGAGTAGTAATTCTTCAGTTCAAATTCATGCCTTTAAAGAAAAGGAATATACACAGCTGCTTTTCTGTCAAAGACATGGAGATTTGGAAGGTAGAATTTTTCCTCCCACATTTAGCATATGCTTTAACCACGTGTAAGACTTTTCCAGGGTGGAGGGAACAAGAGAGGAGGAGGAGCAGGGAGGAGGCAAAATTGTCGTCCTTTGTAAGATGCAATCTGAAGTGATTATAGAAATACTCATGTTAGATATACATATTTTTGAAGATAAGGCTTACTTGAGTCAATCAAAACAGAGTGGCAGCAGCAGAGTGACTGTGCTTCAAGTAGCTCTGCTTTGCAGAGTCTGATGCAGCCCTTTGATATGTTTGTTCACTTGTAGAGGGGTCCTAATGTCACGGGCACAGCTGGTTTCCCACTCAGCTATCACATCCAGCAGTGGGGGGCTGTCCCACACTGCTGGTGCTTCCAGCATCAGTACTGCAGGTCTTCCAAAGGCCACAGCTTTGGGCCTGTGGCCTCTCCCATTTTGCTTCTGTCTTACTGAGCCGGTTAATTACATGTTCTTAAGGTTTCTTTTTTAAACCTAGTGACTAACTTCCAGAAACTGGTGATTCCAAATAAATTACATCTTTTGAAGGCAGATGATGCAAATCTACTAATGGTAGATGTAAGTAAAGAGTGGTGCTGGAACCAGGAGAGACCTGGCCAAAGAGGCAAACGCCCTGAATGATGTCTTGGTGGAAAGTGCGGAGCAGTGGGAGAGGCATGGGAAATTCCAGTCTTCTGCTCTCTGAGCTGAACTTAACCTGTTATGTCAAGTGCAGCAACTGTGAAACCAGTTCTGATGCTAATGCCAACTGTTCCACTACTTCCAGTGAGAATACCGCTGGGTTGATACTGAGCACCCTTAACCTAGAAAGTAACATTTTGAAGCACTTCATTTTTATCTTTAAAAGTACATTTTTAGCATGGTCAGTCTTTATTTGCATCTCTTTGGGTTGCAACTGTCTAAAAGTGAAGCACTGGTAGTCTTTGGCAAGGGGTCCATGACTACTTTCTTTTTAGCTAACTGTAAAACATCAGAAGAATTCTGGTAGCGTTTTTCTGCCTTGGGTAAAAGAGAAAGCATAAAAATTAATATTTTAAAGCATGCTTTTTTTATCTAAAAATCATTGTTACTGCAGGTTTGGTGGCAACGTTTTTGGCAAGTCTTGACAGTATGTGAATTATTTGCACCTCCTCGCGTAGTATAAGGCAAATAAAATGATGGCTATGTATAGGTTTTATCTATAGTTTGTGATAGTGGACACTCAGTAAGTGCCATAGAAAATAGTTTGTTTATATTTCTATGACAAATGTTAGCTCTTCTCCTGGAAACAACTTCTCTGATCTACCATAAGCAGTGCTGGCCATCCTCTAATGTCTAGACATTTAATAACTTGGTAATGGGACTGGTACAGAGCTATACTATACTATATTGACTATATACAGAGCTATACTGTACTATATTGACTATTGATTTTTGGAGTCACAGAATGGTTTGGGTTGGAAGGAACCTCAAAGACCACCTAGTTCCAAGCCCCTGCCGTGGGCAGGGACACCCTCCACCAGAACATGTTGTCCAAAGCCCCATCCAAGCTGGCCAGGGAAGGGGCAGTCACAGCTTCTCGGGGCAACCTCTGTCGATGTTTTACTGCCCTCAGAGGGAAGAATTTCTTCATAATATCTAGTCTAAATCTACCCTCCATCTTAAGGCCATCTCCTGCCTTGTCCTACCTCTGTATGCTTTTGTAAATAGTCCCTCTCCAGCCTTGCAATGCAGGATCCATCTTCTGGCAACAGCTAAAAATCCACAACTAAATGCAGCACACAGAAATAGCTGCACGGAGAGACTGTCAGCTGATAGGGAGCTCTGAAGCACAATCAGACACTGTGTGCGAATTAGCCCCTAAGAATATAAAGCCAGAAATTAAGGACTAATCTTGGAGAAAGCTTGGGACATGCTCAAAACAGGACTTTCAGCAAAGGGGAAAAAAACCCAGTTATCTTTTCTTGAAAGTATTGTAAATTCTTCAGGCATAGTGTGGCATCATCATCAATTAGGTACATCTAAGAGTTTGTTGAACACCAAATTTAGCTAGAGAAGCTTCTGCATGCCATGCAGACACACTTTTGCAGACTGCCTATGCCTTCCCACCTGAAAGCTGCTCTTTGGAGTGCTGTTTTATCGCTTCTTCCCATCAGCTGTGTAAATCCTACAGACTGGTCTGCAGGCACAGGAGACAGGACTAGAAGAACCGGCTGTGTCTGTGGAGCATACTAGTCATTCAGTGGATAAAAGTGTTGGCGGCAGAATGGATTGAAAATTATCTGTCTGGAAAGAGTCCTAAAAATGGAGACACTGGGGTGGTCTGAAGGTCCTCACAGAGCTCTTCCCCCTTCAAGGTGCTGCAAAGCAAAAAAGCTGCTTCTTTGGGATACAGACTTAGGAATGAAGTATGTTCAGGAGAAAAGGTTACGGAAGCCAGTGCAGTTGTTTCCAGTTTGAACATGAAACACAGCACAGAGTTTTAGCAGGCAGACAGACAGACAGACAGAGCTAGTTTGTAACAGGCCTTTCTTGGCAGTCAGAGGCAGACCCCAGTTTGTGACTGCCATTCTAAAATGCTGCAACACATAAAAATAAATCTTAAGTGCAGAAAAGCTGCAGCAATCCATATTACATGTGGCATCCATACAATAGCTGCTTACAAGGCCAGAGAAATTGTAGTAAAAATAACAGGGTTGTCAAGTTGCTCAGAATTGATGTCCACATGGTTTTAACTCTCAGACATAGGCAAAAATATGTGGCAAAACCCACACAGATATGTTACACTGAGGAGTGGTCGTTAGCCTCTCAAGGAGCAATCCAGGATAAATCCAAGCTGCAGATGGCATAATCTTCACTAACACCAGTAGCCAAATTCACATATAGGGATTAAGATAGGTGTAGCAAACTTTTCTGTGTACTAACTGGTGTTTATAGGTGATGTTATTACAGTAACAGAAGGATCACTCCGTGACAAAGAGAGATATAGTTTGACTTAAACATAGCCGATTGTTTGTAGCGATCTCCTAGCTAATTACCCGACAGTCAGGATGGGAATAGATATGCGAAGAAGTTAATTTGTTTGAGCCAGACAGTTATAACGGTTTGGCTGGGGGGCAGGTTGTGGGGGACATTGCAGACTGTCCTTGCTTTTGTTACGTGTAAAGCAAGGGAGATGCACCAGGTCATAGTAGGACTGATCACACACTGATAAGGTCAACAAAAATGAAGTCTGGAGGAAAGGCAGGTTTCACATGACTTTCTCAGCCACCTACCGAATTAAAATTAGGCTAGTTAAAAAATCATCAGACATTCACTCTAACAGCTGTAGACACTCGAAAGGAATTCAGTGTGATCTTAGTACTTTAATGATACTATTGATCTCCCTTTATGTCATTATTGTATTTTTATTCACTTTTTTTTTCTCTGAGCTTTTTGGTGAGCTTTTTTTACACAACCTGCTAAGTTATTACATTCAGCCTTTGCATGAAATACAGAGGGATAAGCCTGTGCCCTTTCGTACAGCTAGAGGCAGCTCACAAAGCATTGAAACGACCATCATTTTGCTGGTCATGTCATGTGTGGGTGGTAAGATGTAGAAATATTCCTTAAAGAGTATTCTCCCAAAGTTACCACAACAAACCAAAACTAAACAGATAAGTTCTAACATTTCTGAGGAAAAACTCTATAATAAATTTCAGAAATGACATTACAAGGATGAAGATTCCAAGTGAATAACTGAAAGATATTATTTAGTCCAACCAGTTTATGTATTTAAGAACTATTTCAGATTTTTTTTTGGCACAAATAAATTTTTGTTTAACATCCAGAATGCTTATTTTTTCAGTTCAGACCAGAGATTGAGTAGTACATACTTTGTGGAACTTTTATTAAAACTTTTAGCAGACCACAAAAGATCAAAATCAACAATTAAGGTAGCTTTAGAACTAGAATATTCTGGCATTTATACACGGTATGGAAGACATCAGAGAACAAAGCAAATTTAAGAACAGTTCTCCTTTTCCTAATGCACCAAAGAGGGCCTGAAATTATTCACTTCAGGTTCAGTAAAAAAGCCCCATTACCTTTAATGAGTTGCATCAAGTTCCCACTGTGGTAGTCACTGAAATGCCAATATTTACACTTGCCACCAAGAAACATCAAACTGTCACAGCACTCCCTTTTTGGTAATGCAAAACTACCTCTCCTTGGTTAACACGACACAGAAAGCACAGGGAATAGCAGTCACAGTAGGGATAACAAAACGCTTGATGAAATCCAGGCACTGCAATCCACGGCGCCTCTCTTCAGAGGCACTCTAAATGCAGGTCTACGGTGGCACAGAAAGAAACTCCCACATCAACCTCCATTAGATGAAATAATTAAGCCTACATCAGTGATTTGGAATAACAGACCATTGTCACAGGATCAGTGTTGTGCGCTTTGAAGAAGAAAGAACCTGAGCTGCACCGTGCCATTTATCTTCCATAAATGCTTTTGGCTTTGCCGTGCTATTCTTGCATCTGCAGGAGCCCATTATCCTGGAGAATACTCTGTTCCCTCGACAATTATCTCTTAATTATTTCTGTCCTTTAAGTAGCCACCACTTTGAGGATTTTTCATTACGTGATGCAATTTTCATCAGTGAAGTGCCTTTAACCCTCACCGACAGGAGCTCGGATTTATATTAACCCTTGCGAGCATCCAGCGATACCACCTGGGAGTCACCAGACCGGTGGCGTTTCGATGGCTGCAATCGGATGATCACCGTGCGGAGCCACTGCTTGGGAACCAAGTGTTTAAGCAGTCACCAGGGAGAACAGAAATCCCCGGACTCGGAAGAAATGAGCAGATTTAGGCTTTTTCCCACATGCTGTGCTCTCTACAAGCTTTCACTGAAAGAAAAAAAGCAAAAAAAAACCCAAAACAAAAAAAAAAAAATCCAACTAAATGAAACAAACAAAAAAACTTCACAAAACCCAAAAGCCGAAAACAAAACACCAAAACCAAAGCACAAAACTTCCAGTCCTTCCAACTGCAAAAATAGTGTTCGCTATGTAAATCCCATCACTGCTGTTCTGTTGAGTCTGCAGCCAGACAGACAGAAACAATGGCACCCAAAGAGCCCACAACTCCCCGGCTGCATCTTTGGGCTGTTTGTTAACTTCAAAGCTGACCATTTAAATGCTAACATTATTAGGCGAGTAATCCAAAACATAAGCACCCAGCTTGAATCATTAGCATTTAATTATCTAACATTTTCTCTTGCTTAATCTACAATGCTGTGCAAACTGGTCTTAATTTTTTGTTGTTGTTGTTGTTGTTGTTTGTTTGTTTGTAACAGCGGAGAGCTCACATTTATGTGTCCCTGTGTGGAGAGCCATGGCCTAGTGAAGAAACAGAAAATGTTTGAGCTTGCAAATGCATGGGGCTTTCAATGCTCCGAACGATGCATTTTAAGTGTAAAGTTCTCTCAGAATTGCCTGGCTTTATTTGGGTTATTTCTGTTGACTGGGATCCTTGTTACCTGCTCTGGACAAGGACTGTTGTTCAGAGGGAAGTGAAAATTTAACAACTAATGGAAGAGTTCAGAGTCGTTTCTCTTCTTTCTCTGAACAAATGGCGATTAAAAAAAAAAAAGTTTCTATTGCTTTTTCAAGGAAGTGTAAAGGTCACTGACAATAGGTCCCCTCTAGATGCCAGTGTGTGACATTTCGCCTGAGTACAACAGAAACATGATAAGCTACCAAAAAAATTCAAATTCCTTTCTCGATAAAGCTGTTTCTCAAACGTGACTTGTTCCTTAAAATAAAGTACAGCATTTACCTCTTATCTTACTATCTTACCCAAAGCTTAAACAGGTCTCCTGAATGTTAAAGGCTACAAAAACCAGACAAACCAAAACAAACCTAGAAACCACAGAGAACAAAATAAAAGCAACACAATTCATGTGAAAAACATACAATGAGACCTGGACAAAGACAATGTAAAGTCTATGGACTGATGATTAAAGTAAACAGATGATTCAAAGTTTGGAGTACGAGCCTGGATATTCTATCCAAAACCACGGATAGGTAGCCCCTCACCAAAGAGTAATCCCCAAATTCCTTTTTTATTACAGAGGGACTCCTTGTTGTGGATGTGGGAGGTGGGGTGAGCCCCCAGCAACGCTGAAAGCGCCTTCGCTAATGCCAGGCACAGCAGCCCCTGCAGTCAAGGAGTCAAGGTTTTCTCCAAAGAATAATGCCGGTTTTCCCGGGCAAAGATTCACATTCAAGGCACTGCTATGAAAAAAGTTTTCTTATTTATGCTGCTATTGGAAGTGCAGAAGCTGTGGCTCTTTAATTCAGTTATATTTCAGGGTCTGAAGCCTGCATAAGTATTGCCAGGAACCTAAGCGATTACCAGTTCTGTGAATAAAAAAGAAGCGGTGAGAGAAAAATATGAGGAGGGTGACAAAACCAAGCAATTGTGATGTATTTCTGATATTTTGTCCTTTAAAATTTCTGTTCTGTTATTTTTAATATTTTTTTTCCCCACTGCTTCTTTGAGATCTGGTCTTCACTGTTAAACAAGCAGTGTTTTTTGCCTTCATCTAAGAAGCACTGCCCATCCCAAAGAAAAAGCATAAGATAATGTCATACCAAAGTTTCACTTTGAGTTCTATTCACTTAGACCAACCTCATTTCCCACTTGAAGATAAGTTTTGAGGAAATTTAACTGAGAGGGAATATAACACAACTTGCCCTCTCTGTATTTTTTTACCTCAGGGTCGTTCATTTGTACTCGTTTCTCTGTAGTTAGAAGTGCAACTTTTGTCTGTGAAGAGCTCTGAAGTAGATGGGTGCAGAAGATCAAAGCTGCCACAAGGCCATTCTACATATATATATTTTACATGATACTTTCATACGGAGACTAATTTCTGAAAGATGATTTTATACAAAGCCTGGAAATCTCCATGCATTCACCCTTACACAATGTTACCATGTGCACACTGCACTGAAAAGTGGTGAAAAATTGGATAAATGACTACTCTTGTCTCTGGACAAAAGAAGCAGTACTAGGCAGAGTTACCATCTAAAAAAGTTATGACATGGAGCTGCACATCCTTCAAGATCACAAAAAAAAAAAAAAAGATGATCACTCTAAAAATTTTCTTTTAAAGAAAAGACATTGAAATTGGTGACCGGAGGACTGGAGTTTGGACAAGAACACAGACAAGCAGAAGTAAAGCAAAAAGAATGAAGAAGGAAAAGTTAGGATACTAATGCAAACTGATTAAGGTGCTCCTCTGTCCCTGGCTGCCTGTAGACTTTTCCCTTTCTCTCTTTCATAACTGGCAAAACAGACTGGCTTGACTTGGAAGGGACCTTAAAGATCACCTACTTCAAAATCCCCCTGGTCATAGACAGGGACAGCCTCCACCAGACCAGGTTGCCCAAAGCCCCATCCAAACTGGCCTTGAACACTGCCAGGCAGGGGTCAGCCACAGTTTCTGTGTGCAAGAGCCTTGCCCCCTCATAGTGAATCCCTCAATCATTCTGTATCAAGCTATTCTGAGTGGCAGACCATTTCCCCATTCCCAGGTGTGGCTTTCTGAAACCTCTTGTGAAAATATGAGCTGGACTTTGCAAACTTATCTCAAGCCCTGGTTGTTTCACACAGATTTGGCCATAAACACTCCATCAACATCTTCAATCCACTTTTCCTTCTAAACACAGTTGTGGGAATTTTATGAATTATCTTGTTAAAGTTATAGAATAACATAATATCGCAGTGCAGCAATGGAGGGTACCAGCAGATGGGGACATATGTAAATTGACATAAGGAGTATGTGCAACAAAAGAGTCTTTAGAAGTTTCAGCCACTCTACGCAGTTCTGCTCCCATTTCTCTTAATGCTCAGGAAGAAAAATGAAAAAAAAAATCTTCCTTTCATTTTTTCTAACTTGGCCTGCTACAGCTGGTGGCGGCTGTTTGGGGACTTCTTTCTACCTCTCAGATAATTTTGTTTGGCATTGATGCCTGAGTAGCTGCTGCAAACCATCTTGGAAACTCCTACAGAGTGTGCCTACATTATGCCTTTTTGTTGAGGGTTGTTTTGGTTGGTTTTTTTTTCCTTTGGAGAAGTTATTAGCAAGTGCACTGTTTGCTGTTTATTGTGGATATCACAGGGGAAACAATGCAAAATAGATGGCTGTAATAGCCACAGGGTAGCATACTGGGGGCTGGCAGAGGAGAAATTCTAATTCCCGCTGCTGTTTCCTGGCCCAGATGGTTAGGACTTCAGTACAAGATGGTTTGAAATGCTATTATGAGTACAAGCTAATATCGATTCTACAGAGAAGACTTTGGCAAATCTATTACCAGCTCTTTTAAATTGCACCTCACTAACAATTTAGGGTAGCTGTTCATCCAGAGAAAAGAAATACAGCTCTGGGCTCGCTGAACTCTTCTCTGAGTTGACCTTAGGAGGAACAAAATACAACTTTGCAAAGTCACATTAGTGCTTTTTCTTGGCAAAAATGAACTGCAGATCTGTTCTGAAGAAATGACTTACTCAAGCAGGAGCCCCATCCATGTACCCCTTACAGACCTAGCTCACCTCTCAGTGAGAAGACACTTGTGGATACAGAAGTTGCCACTGCACCTGCAGTTTATTATAGTCCATCCAAAATGGAAAGGGCCATGGCTTTAATGCTCCATGTGTCTCCAGGAGTCCAACTGTGGTAGATCAGATGGGCCTGTAGGATTGTGAAGTGTGTTCCACTGAAGGAATGTTCTCTGAGGCCTTGGGAGTGGACAGCTGGTGGGCAGGGTGGGCAATTGGTGGCACCAATTACACACCTGTTGCAAAACTGGTCCCAGATCATCTGTTGCAGCTTTGTGAGGCTACAGTGGTGCTGCCCATGGATTTGTTCTTTTCTGTAAGCATCAGTTGGTGCCATTCTGAAACAGTGGAGAAAATAAAGCAACTAGACTGCTGTAGTTGAAGAACTGTCCTAGGACAGTTTTTGGCTAGGACAGAGTTAATTTTCACAAGAAGCTTGGAGGGGATACAGCCAGGATAGCTGACCCAAACTATCCAGAGGCAAATTTGATACCACAGTCATGCTCAGTATATAAGGCAGGAGAGCTGGCTGGGAGGAGGGATCTGCTCTGGGGTGGGTGTTGGGTTCTGGGCAGTGGGAAGATTGTTTTGCTTTCTATATTCTTTTACTAGTGTGGTGGTTCTTATTTTCTTCTTCCTTTGCTGTCCTGTTAAATTGTCCTTATCCCAATACACTAGTTTTTACCCTTTTCTTCTGATTGTCCTCCACGTCCCACCAGGACAGGGGAGGGCTGAGCAAGTGGTCATGTGGTGCTCAGCTGCTGGCTGTGTATGAACCACAACAACAACCAATAAGTTTTGTTTTCCTACAAAGTGTTATCCCACATATTCAGACTTGGGAGAAGAACCTGAGGACAATTAGCAAATAATGGAAATAACTAAGGCAATATACAATGCTAAACCAACCAGAATAGAGACAGTTTTGCTCCCAGACATGGTCAGAGTCATCAGCACACCCAACCTATGCACAGACCTAGAGTATTTCAGGCTGTTTTGAGTTTGCTTCGCCCCTGCCAGGCCAGCTTTCACTGCCCCACAAGGTGGTCCTTTTCCAGTGGTCCCACAGCGGCCAGGTACAAGCAAAATGTAGTCTCAAAGCTCCTCATCTTTCTCTTTCAGGTTCCTAAATCACACAGTCTCCTTCAGGCTGCACTTCATTTGGTCAGGCTATGTGAACCTCAGGTCTCCTCCATTCCAGGGAGCCCGAGAAGCTGCATGTGTTTCTCCAGTCAGGAGCTGGAATGAGCCAGCCACTGCTGCCACTTCAGCACAGACTCGATTGTAACCATTTTACTGTAGAGGGGATTCAGTTTGAAAATATGGTCTTCAACACTTGTGAGCTGTTAGGAGGTTCAAGTTTAGAGGCAAGCACAATGTTCTAAAGACATCTCTTTTATTTTGGAATAAAATTATTTTGGAATATTATTTTGGAATAAATAATATTCAGTTCTTTGGGATTAAACTTTCCTTAATAATTCAAAGTGTGTATTTACAACTCTGGGATTATTCTGTCTGGGATGACATTTTCTTGTGGAATGATACCTTCTTATGATTTAGTCTTTGTACCTCTAGTGCGACTGTCCCTAAGTACCATTCACTTATAAGGTCTTTGCTACATAACATGCTCTGTCTAATAAGATCTGTGTCCATTATCACTGATGTTCTTTATCACTCATCATGATTTCAGCAGCTCTAGATTATCCTGAACCTCTGCCTGAGTGTATCATTTTCCTGCATCAAAGGTTTGTTGTTTTCCATTTATGACCCTTGTAATGTATGTTGGGCTTGGGTTTTTTTGGTTTTTNTACAACTTTGCAAAGTCACATTAGTGCTTTTTCTTGGCAAAAATGAACTGCAGATCTGTTCTGAAGAAATGACTTACTCAAGCAGGAGCCCCATCCATGTACCCCTTACAGACCTAGCTCACCTCTCAGTGAGAAGACACTTGTGGATACAGAAGTTGCCACTGCACCTGCAGTTTATTATAGTCCATCCAAAATGGAAAGGGCCATGGCTTTAATGCTCCATGTGTCTCCAGGAGTCCAACTGTGGTAGATCAGATGGGCCTGTAGGATTGTGAAGTGTGTTCCACTGAAGGAATGTTCTCTGAGGCCTTGGGAGTGGACAGCTGGTGGGCAGGGTGGGCAATTGGTGGCACCAATTACACACCTGTTGCAAAACTGGTCCCAGATCATCTGTTGCAGCTTTGTGAGGCTACAGTGGTGCTGCCCATGGATTTGTTCTTTTCTGTAAGCATCAGTTGGTGCCATTCTGAAACAGTGGAGAAAATAAAGCAACTAGACTGCTGTAGTTGAAGAACTGTCCTAGGACAGTTTTTGGCTAGGACAGAGTTAATTTTCACAAGAAGCTTGGAGGGGATACAGCCAGGATAGCTGACCCAAACTATCCAGAGGCAAATTTGATACCACAGTCATGCTCAGTATATAAGGCAGGAGAGCTGGCTGGGAGGAGGGATCTGCTCTGGGGTGGGTGTTGGGTTCTGGGCAGTGGGAAGATTGTTTTGCTTTCTATATTCTTTTACTAGTGTGGTGGTTCTTATTTTCTTCTTCCTTTGCTGTCCTGTTAAATTGTCCTTATCCCAATACACTAGTTTTTACCCTTTTCTTCTGATTGTCCTCCACGTCCCACCAGGACAGGGGAGGGCTGAGCAAGTGGTCATGTGGTGCTCAGCTGCTGGCTGTGTATGAACCACAACAACAACCAATAAGTTTTGTTTTCCTACAAAGTGTTATCCCACATATTCAGACTTGGGAGAAGAACCTGAGGACAATTAGCAAATAATGGAAATAACTAAGGCAATATACAATGCTAAACCAACCAGAATAGAGACAGTTTTGCTCCCAGACATGGTCAGAGTCATCAGCACACCCAACCTATGCACAGACCTAGAGTATTTCAGGCTGTTTTGAGTTTGCTTCGCCCCTGCCAGGCCAGCTTTCACTGCCCCACAAGGTGGTCCTTTTCCAGTGGTCCCACAGCGGCCAGGTACAAGCAAAATGTAGTCTCAAAGCTCCTCATCTTTCTCTTTCAGGTTCCTAAATCACACAGTCTCCTTCAGGCTGCACTTCATTTGGTCAGGCTATGTGAACCTCAGGTCTCCTCCATTCCAGGGAGCCCGAGAAGCTGCATGTGTTTCTCCAGTCAGGAGCTGGAATGAGCCAGCCACTGCTGCCACTTCAGCACAGACTCGATTGTAACCATTTTACTGTAGAGGGGATTCAGTTTGAAAATATGGTCTTCAACACTTGTGAGCTGTTAGGAGGTTCAAGTTTAGAGGCAAGCACAATGTTCTAAAGACATCTCTTTTATTTTGGAATAAAATTATTTTGGAATATTATTTTGGAATAAATAATATTCAGTTCTTTGGGATTAAACTTTCCTTAATAATTCAAAGTGTGTATTTACAACTCTGGGATTATTCTGTCTGGGATGACATTTTCTTGTGGAATGATACCTTCTTATGATTTAGTCTTTGTACCTCTAGTGCGACTGTCCCTAAGTACCATTCACTTATAAGGTCTTTGCTACATAACATGCTCTGTCTAATAAGATCTGTGTCCATTATCACTGATGTTCTTTATCACTCATCATGATTTCAGCAGCTCTAGATTATCCTGAACCTCTGCCTGAGTGTATCATTTTCCTGCATCAAAGGTTTGTTGTTTTCCATTTATGACCCTTGTAATGTATGTTGGGCTTGGGTTTTTTTGGTTTTTTTTTTTGCTGCGTAGCCTTGGGAACAGAGACACATACATACAAAGTGTTTGCCTCCAACAGGCAGGTCAGTGGGGAGACATATCCTGTTATGAGGTTATGGAGCAGTGCACTGCAGTCATCATGGCGCCCTGACTGGAATAAATCAGAGGAGAAAGGGTGTACCTAGGAGCCCTCTGTGTATTCAGATGACTGTGTATAGATATTGATACTGGAAAGCCTTGCAGAATTTGTCGTGTGAGTAGGAGTGAACTCTTCAGATTTACCTTTCCTACTTGGTGGCAGGGCTGGGTACAGGCAAAAACCAAAGCGGGCAGCTGCCCATATGGGCAGCAAAGCTCAGAAGGGACTGAGCCTTGCTCTGTTGGGTGAAAGCAGCAGCACTGGCTGGAGCAGGGGGTGTGAAAGTAAATGTACCTGGAAAGCTGTACAGAGGAAAAGGATCTGGGGGTGCTATTGGCACTCGTCTGAACATGAGCTGGCAGTGTGTGCAGGTGGCCAAGAAGGCCAATGGCATCCTGGCTTCTATCAGGTATAGCATAGCCAGCAGGACCAGGGAGGTGATCATCCCCCTGTACTCAGCTCTGGTGAAGCTGCACCTAGAGTACAATGTTCAGTTTTAGGACCCTCACTACAAGAAAGACATCAAAGCCCTGAACTGTGTCCAGAGAGGTCAATGGAGCTGGTGAAGGGTCTGGAACACAAGTCTTATGAGGACTGGCTGACGGAGCCGGGACTGTTTAGTGTGATGAAGAGGAGGCTCAGAGGAGACCTATGGCTCTCTACAGATACCTGAAAAGAAGTTGTGGTGAACTGGGGGGTCAGCCTCTTCTCTCAGTAACTAGTGATAGGACAAGAGGGAATGGCTNCTCAGCTCTGGTGAAGCTGCACCTAGAGTACAATGTTCAGTTTTAGGACCCTCACTACAAGAAAGACATCAAAGCCCTGAACTGTGTCCAGAGAGGTCAATGGAGCTGGTGAAGGGTCTGGAACACAAGTCTTATGAGGACTGGCTGACGGAGCCGGGACTGTTTAGTGTGATGAAGAGGAGGCTCAGAGGAGACCTATGGCTCTCTACAGATACCTGAAAAGAAGTTGTGGTGAACTGGGGGGTCAGCCTCTTCTCTCAGTAACTAGTGATAGGACAAGAGGGAATGGCTGCAAGCTGTACCAGTGGAGGTTCAGGGTAGAAATTAGGAGAAATTTCTTCTCAGAAGGAGTGGTTAGGCATTGGAATGGGTTGCCCAGGGAGGTGGTAGTGGAGTCACTATCTCTCAGGGTGTTTAAGGAAAGGTTGGATGAGGTACATAGGGACATGGTTCAGTGAGCAATATGGGTTCTAGGAGGATGGTTGGAGTAGATGATCTTGGAGGTCTTTTCCAACCTTAATGATTCTATGATTCTATGGTGAGAAGTAACAAGCAGAAGTAACGGTAATGGCAGGTGGGACGGCTTTGCTGGCTGGGCCTACCAAGAAAGAAGGGAGCAGAGAAGAAATAAGGGTGGCAATTACATTCACTTCTCCCATGCCAACACCTGCCTTTTCCACACAGCCTCACCCATCTGTCATGTGCTGGCCTGCCCTGTCATTGAAGTTTGCCTCTGCTGCTGACAAGCTGTGAGCCTGCTCTGTCCTGCAGGCACAGAATTGTCCTTTCCTTCAATGTAAAGCTCTGGCTCTCCTCTATCCTTGCCTACAACTCTGTGTATGTGTTATAAAGGATCAAGCCCCTCAGACCATATTTTTTCTACCTTTCTCATTTTCCCAGCCTCTCCAGCACCACGTCACAGTGCCATCATGACAGCAGGCTCACAGAGTCCCAGCCTGGTAGTGCTTGGAAGGAACCTCTGGAGATCATCTAGTCCAACTCCCTGCTAACACAGGATCACCTTGAGCAGGTTGCACAGTATTGCATGCTGGCACAATTTTAATACCTCCAGAGAGAGACTCCACAGCAACAGTGGTAGCACCTCTATGATAACATATTTAAGAAGGAAAAGAATCCAACAAACTAGTGGCAGATTTTTGCTGCCAGAAGGAATGTAAAGATGTGAGAAACTATGCAGGCACCAAGGTCAGTGCAGAAGGAGGGAGAGAAGGTGCTCCAGGCACTGGACCAGATTCCCCTGCAGCCCACGGAGAAGACCATGGTGAACCAGGCTGTTCCTCTGCAGCCCACAGAAGATAATAGGGAGTAGAGATTCCACCTGCAGCCCATAGAGGACCCCACCTTGGAGCAGGTATAGACACCTGAAGGATGCTGTGACCCGGTGGGAAGCCTGCATTGGAGCAAGCTCCTGGCAGGATCTGCAGTCTGTGGAGAGAGGGACCCATGCTGAGCAGGTTTTGCTGGGGGTGCACTTGTGAACCCGTGGGAGACCATGATGGAACAGTCTATTCCTGGAGGTCTGCACCCCATGGAAACCACACTGGAGCAGTTAGCGAAGAACTGAAGCCCCCACGAGAAGGATTCGCATTGGAGAAGTTCATGGAGTACTGTCTCCTGTGAGAGGGACCCTATGCGGGGACAGGGGAAGAGTGTGAGGAGTCCTCTCCTGAGGATGAAGGAGCAGCAGAGATGATGTGATGAACTAACTGTAGCCCTCATTTCTTGTCCCCCTGTGTCATTCAGAGGGGAGGAGGTAGAGAATTCAGGACTAAACTGGAGCCTGGGAAGAAGGGAGGAGTGGAGGAACATGTTTTAAGATTTGGTTTTATTTCTCATTATCCTACTCTGTTTTGATTGGGCAATAAATTAGATTAATTTTATTCCTTGATGAGTCAGTTTTGCCCATAATGGTAGCTGCTGAATGATCTCTTCCTGTCCTTATCTCAACCTGCTAGCCTTTCCTTACATCTTCCCTCCCCAGCACATCTGAGAAGGGGCACTAATAGATTGGCCTTGGGTGGGCACCTGGCCTCCAGCCAGGATCAACACACCACACTTACACAAGTATGAGAGTCGCCTCAAAGTGAGCGGTGGGAGGGCATGGCTAGGAGCAGTAGTGATGGAGATATTTGAGTGTGGAGCTGGACCTGCTCCTAAAGCATATCTCAGGCCGTATGATAAGGTCAAACCTTAATGGTGCCTGTGCACTGGATGGAAATGATGTCATTAATTGTGTTTATTCTTTGGTCTGAATATTTCATAAAACAGTATATTGGGCTGGAATGGACCTTTGGATGTCTTTCAGTCAGGGTCAAAGGCACTGTTAAAAGTCTCCTTGGTTGAATGTGTGCCAATGGCCTTCCGTTTGGTGGTAAGATTTACCTGCTGACAATCTGTAGAGCAGAAAAGTGCCTAGATTGACATGAAAGGAAGTGAGTGGATTCAGCCTCCCTGCCATCCCATGAAAGATGTCCTCTGTGTAAATGGCCTCTCATTCTCCTTCCATATCTGCAGGTTTTCAGAACGGTTCTCTTGGTACACACTTTCTTCTGTAAGATGTCCCTGGAATGCTGTTTTCCACAGTAACTCCTGGCAGGTTCGGCTGAGAGTAAACGCGAAGATGTTCTTTCCTCACAAATAGATAAGGCAAAGGATGTCACGGGAGGGAAATATTATCTCCATTTTATAAAGGAAAGCTTTTCTGAATCTTTTTTTCCCTCCAGAGTCCCAGAGACCACGTGCAGCAGTGTAGCAATGGGGACACCAATCTCCTGAGGCTCAGCCCTGTGCCTTTCCTGTAAAACTATTTTTCTTCAAAGCTGTC
The DNA here is from genome assembly GCA_013399135.1 of Heliornis fulica. Taxonomy (NCBI): domain Eukaryota; kingdom Metazoa; phylum Chordata; class Aves; order Gruiformes; family Heliornithidae; genus Heliornis; species Heliornis fulica. The sequence goes on along the minus strand of VXBZ01005879.1, from coordinate 484,766 downwards.
GTCTATGAGGATTTCGTTAGCTGCTCACAGCCCTGAGATTTGTTGGGGACTTTTGCCTAAGCTCATTCTCTTTCTGGAATACAAGAGCGCATTTTTTTCCTTGATCTGCTATCATGCAATTTCTTTTTAAACAGAGCTTACTGTGCGATCTTATGTCAGCCTTTGCATTTGTTCTTGTGCCATGCAAAGAATTTTCTTTGCCTGGTGTGCTTCCACGTGCTTTATGGAGATTATAGCTGCTCTGGTTTGTGCTATCACTGCCTTACCCACCTCACTTTTAAACCCATTTGTAATTCAGTGAAAAATTAGCCCCTCTACAAGACTATGTTCCAACATTGATATGAAAGATATTTGAAAAGCTGGTTGCAAAACAATCAGATGCTTTGACTTCTCTTGCCAACTGTTGGGAACACATGGTGACCAAATGCAGAGTTTTCATATGGGTGCAGCAATCTTCTAATATTTTGATTGGAACATGCGTTTTGTTCACTCTGTGCAAGTTCAAAGGTGAACAAATTATGTTAATCCTGTTCTCCTGCACAGTGTGACTTCAGCTTTTCAGCTTTCCTCCACTGGAGCCTTTTCTTTCTCTTGTGCTGATGAAATATTCCGTCTGGCTCATTCAGTGGTTCCCTAGATGTCCTTCTAGTCTCAGCTGCTTGGGTGGATAATTTCACCCATTCACTGTTGCATCTCTCACTTACAACCTGAAATCTGATGTTCTTTCTCTCTCCACATTTACATTTTCTTTGCAACTGGTATATGAGGATACCCTTTTGACTTCTGCTCTTTGCCAAAGTTTGTGGGCCTCAGAGCCCTGTGTTAGGAGTTAAAATGGATGATAGAGCTGGGTGTCTTTGAGGTAATCTCTTTCTAGTCATGTAGCCCTTAATTTGGAAAGAATTAATCACTGGGAGGCAATGTATTTACTCACAGGTCAAAGTAGGTTTCAGTCAACACTCATCTTCAAACTCTTGATTTTTCTCAGGGAGGAGTTTCTGCTGAAAGAAATAAAGAAAGAGGATGTGTGTTTCTCCTCCTTCCACCCAAAACCAGCCACGCTCACCCATATAAAATTTCTGAGTGGCTCCATCTTGCTGTCTCTGTGGGGAGGCAGAGATATGTGCAATGGCTGGAAAGCAAGATGTGTTTTATGTGAGAGGATCTGGTGGTTTTACCACCATAAAGAAAGAGCAGCAACTGAATTAATCAGTGTCTGTGATATTTTCCCACTCTGTGGCTCTGCTGTCAGTGCACCTAGAGTACCCTTCTTGGAAAACACCTACAGTGCCAACTCTAAACCACTAAACTGCTGGTTATCTTTCAGAAACTTGTTCTGGATATCACTGAGAAGGAATCAGCTGGAGCAGCTCTGCTTTCTGCAGCCTTAAGAAGCAGCGATATATGATCCAGAATCAATAATACAAGAGCATCACCAGTAGAGACAGTGACACAATCTGGCTTTTCAACCTGACTGCTTTTTCTGCTCATCCTTCCTCATGCTAATTCCCCGAATTAGCTTTGCAGTGAACATATTACCACTCTGGTAATATGGCTGCATCTGCATTCCTAATTATCAGGAGGTGTGGCCAAAACATTTCCTGAATCATTGCCTGGTCTCTGAGCTAAGGATGTGTGAAAGGATTTTGGAAGGTCAGACACTTTCTACGTAAACAGCATCAAATGTCCTAAAATTCACTGGCTCTTCTGTGAATTTGAATTCTTTTCTGGAGCACTTATGATAGCAAAATTTACTTGGAGGCATGGGAAAGACAAACACAAAGTGGGCTAGAACTTGGCCAGGCCTAATTAATTTTTTAAATTTAGATTATTATCCTCAAGATTTTTTTCTTTAGTGCCACTAATTATAAATCTAATTTCTTAGGAAGGAGATGGAAAATAGAAAGAAAAGAATTTATATAGAAAGTATTTTAACACCCATTCAAGAACTACCATGACACTGGGATGGAGCAATGTCAGTAGGAAGGCAGTGCAAAGATGTTTGAGCACCTTCTTTAGTGCTTGCAAATAGGCTGAACCCTAACTCCTCATGTTTCTGTCTAAATGGGCTGTTCCGCAGGTCATATTTCTCATTTTCTGAAGCCAGCTTGTCAGCTGGTTAATATTGCAAAGATTTACACTAAATTCACGAATGCCAGTTTGAAGTGTCAAAGCTCCTTTAAAAGAAAAATAAAGTTAACCTGGGCAAAATGAATAATACATATTTTATAGCCAAAAAGTGAGTTTCCTTTAAGCTTCAGAAGAACTGCTAGTTCCTACAGGCTGTGATTGCAACAATATTTTTTCCTAAGGAACAGAAAGCATTTATACCTTGATATTCAATTCCTTAAGGTATGCCTACACTTATAAATTTAAGTATATTTCTTCTCTGCTCATTGTGTACTCTGGCAGAAGTTGGGAAAGATGTAAATTTTTGCTTTATACATGCCAAAGCAACAGCAGTGTCACCCCTAACAATTCCTATGAAACAGCAGTCCTCAATTTTTCTCTAAAATTAAGCAGAAAGAGGAAACACTTTTAAATTTGTGCCCCAAACTTGACAGCGGTTTTTTGGGGTTTTTTTTTGTTTGTTTGTTTTTTTCCACAAGAAAACACTGCCTCGCTCCTGCAGTCCTTAATGCCAATGCTGGATTATAAACAAGTCTCGGGCATGATGTTCTTATGTTGATGTTCCTAGGATGCCATGTAAATCTCATTTCCAGATTTTAATTAATGAGAAAAGATTGTAGTGATTGTGAAGGGTGGCTGCAAAGGGTTTAAAGCTCGCTGTTCAGTTATTTCCAACAGATGACTAACAGGTGGAAGCTCTTATCAAACCAAGTCATACAATTCCACTCATGGACTGAAATTGAAATTTTCAGTGATTTGGAAGCTATGCAACACTGTTGTCCTGGGATAACATGGCTATGATTCACTGCCTCAAAAGCAATCACAGATCAGCAACTACTTTCTGTCCCCAGCGACTCTATCCCATGTCAGAGTGAAGGTCATAACAATTTTCAGCAGGCTGATGAATGCCTGGGGATTTTGTGGCTTGTGTTTGTCAGGAGTATGTGAACACAAGTTTGTCATCTAGTTCACAAGTGCACAGGGCTTACACCCATAGCTATTATAGGTTAAAAGTAGCTTGGAAAAGCTAGGGCATGGAGGATAAGAATGCATCCCCTGTCTTTGTCTGTATATGCTTGAATTGTAAGCTATAGGTCCCATGGACAGAGTGAATTGTGAGGGTGTCCTGAGCAAAGCCATCTCAAGTGAGGAATTTTTACTGAATTCATTGCAAATAAACAAAAACTTACAAACACAGAGGAAAAAAATAATTTGAGCACACACAAACACATGGTTTATACACCTATCCCCAATCTCAGTTTACTTTATCTTCCTGGTGAGGCGATGGGCAGCGTGGGAGATGGGGGAGCATGGACTAATGCTCTTCTGCTGCCCTTTCGCTGCTCACTGATTTTCCTGCCAGACTGATTGTGAGTATCCCTGTATGACCATGGGTCTCCTATGCCATCCATAGGAGACCTGGTAACTTCTGCCTTCACAGAGGGGAAGACTTCAAAGGAAAGAGGGTGGGTAACGGACCTGTGAAGCAGCTCCTGTGGAAGAAGATTACGGCCAGCAGATGGGGAGAGATATATCAGCCCCAACAAAACAGAGCAAGAGGCCAGAGAGATTTTACAAGACCATACTGCAGAGGAACATTTCTGGGAGGCTGAAGAGAAAAGATCTGTATGGAAGGATAAGCTGTAAAGACCAACAGAGGAAGATGTGCAGCTGTAGGGTGGAGGTGCAGAAGGCCCAAGAGAAGATTTAGCTGTCCAGAGGAAAGGATTGGTCTTTGTCCTGATGAGGGAAGACCACCAGTGCATGGAAGTGATGGGTGTCTTACTCTATTTTTTGTGGAGTTGTGATAGGCCTTCGTCTGGTGTGCCTACACAGCACTGATCTCCCTGCAGGTTGTGTTGGCATGTCCTGTGAGGATGTATCTGCTAACCTGGGGCATCTGGTTAACAGCCATATATTCCCATGTGTTCTGGAGGCCATGGGGCACTCATCTGGTTGTATACTACACCCCCTTTTACCTTGAGACACATTAGATAGTCCCACTTAATCTGCTTTTATATTTGTATCTTTAATTAGCTACGTTTTCTGCTTTTCTTTTCCCCCCAAGAAGTGTTGCATAATACTACTGCTGGGGAAAGTCAGTGGGTGTCTCAGGTTGAGACCTATCTCTACCTGAAAGAGCCAAGGGATTCATGCTTAGGAAATCTCTTTGAACTGAACTTTCCTAAAATTCAATGAAACAGTAAAAATTTCCTTGATATTGAAAGAAGTAATTGGAAACTTTGCTGAAATTTTGCCAAAATTTTCATGTTCTCCCATAAGGTTTCTGGTTCTTTTCTGTAAAAATAATAAGCACTTTTCTCTACATAGTCTGGCATTTTTGTGTGGCAGAACATATATCCATGCACATACCTTGGTGTAAATGTTTAAAATTTTATAGGTCTAGGTGTATGGGTCTTTACAAACACTGCCTTGAGGTAAATGCTAGTATGTACACTTGCTGCCCTCATGAATGTCTGTATCCCCTGGGAACCATAGTTTTGTGTTTATTGTGATGATGTCAATTGGTGATGAGCAAAAATGAAAACAGGTAAAAAGAAGAAGGTTCTAGTGGAAAGAAGTCAAAACCAGAAAAAAAAGTTAGGAATGACCTAACTCCAAATGGAGGGAAGTTCTGGAAAAGCTGACCACAGAAATAAAAGGAAGGGGGTGGGTGGAGTGTGGAACAGAAAAGTAATCTCATTTTATCTCAAATAAACTCTGCAAAGCTGGTAGAGGAAGAAAGCAGAGGGGCTTCCAGTTGGATAACAAACACAACACCGGCATTTCTGCTGTTCTATCTGTTTCCACATCTTGCAGTGCATTACTACATACAGCTGCTGCCATCAAATGCCCAGCTAATTTTAGGGTACTTATCTGTGCTCGAGCCTGGGTAAGTAGTCTCTCACCCTTCATTTGTAGGAGATGACACATGAGCTATTCCACCTGCTGTAGATTTTGTGACAATGTCCCCTGGGAGACCATAAAGGCAACTATGCAGTTGTGGGATGAGAAAGGAGGGTCATATAATTAGTTGGAAGCTGCTTAAGTTGTCAGCAGCACTGAGTATAGTAAGCAGATTGTTTTCAGCCTGGGGAGGGTTTGACTTGAAAAATAAATTAAAAAAACCCCAACGCTTTGACTGGAAGGTTGTAGCATATTTATCAATGTTTGCATAAAGAAGTGAAGTAGCATACAGCAAAGCTCGGAAACAGTACAGAATAGCATTGTTAGAGCAAAAGAGGAAAGAACTGTGTTAGGGACACAGGGTCTTAGGAAGGGGAACTTGCTGCTGGAGCAACAAGAAGTTGCATCCTTGGGATGTGGAGATCAGTCTGTGGAGGACTTCTGTTTATATTCTTGTTTATCCATATACATTGGGTAGGGGATGGGAGGGGAAGGAAGTTTTCTACTTGTGTTTTCAATGGCACTGTCACCTCAGCTGGGAGGGGCGGGGGTGACCTGCTCTGTACCAGGAGAGAGGGAAAGGAAGGATAAATTAAATGGTAACTCAGCCATGATCCAATGGGTAGATGAATACCAGAATTTATGAATGTTTGGGTTGTGAAGGGCCTGAGAAGGAGACACTTAAACCCAAGACAAAACTCTGGCAGCCAACAAATTTGAAAGGAAGACAATTGACAGCAACATACTGAACTGCCTATGGACTGATCAGTTCTGACTTGGTGTGCCTGTAGAAATAAAAAAAGAGAAGGCTTCATCATAGTCTCCTCAATAAAACCCATCGGTTGATGGAAGCAGATATTAAAGTTAAATAAACAAATGTCTGTATTAAGAAAGAAAAAGAATGCCACTGGTGTGATGTAAGCTGAGAGTGTGCCTTCACCTTGAACACTGTTTACAGTTCTGGGCACACCGCTTCAAAAAGGATAACACTAGAAAGCACATGGGTCCAGAGAAGGGCAAGAAAAAAGTACCAGTGAAATAGCAAGATGCCTACTGTGTGCATGGTGATTATAAAGGTGAATGCTTTAGAGAGAAACAAATAAATTATGACATAGCAGAAATATATCCAATATTGAGTAGAGCAGAGAAGGTCAGACAAAGGCACCTGTTTGCTTCCATAATAGAAAAATACAGAGACACTGTAAGGTGAAAAGGAAAGCAATTTAAAATAGTTAAAAGGAGGTTTTTGGAAGGATAAATAACATGAGGCAGTGCATGAATTGCTGTAAAACTTGACTGAAAAAAGGGATCTGCAGGATTCCAAGGTGGTCTTAAGACCAGATTCCAGTGGTATTTAGGTGGCTAACTCCTACTGAAGTACATGTGGTAACTTCATTTAGCTACGAACTTAATTTTGGGAGGTTCTGAATACGCTGACTGTAATCCACCAGGACATATGCTTTGCTCTCAGCAGGTAAATGGTGTCCATGAGGTGTGCAGTGGAAATTGTGCTCCTGAAGTTAAGCACACACTTAGATTCTTTGCTGGACTGGTATAAGCATGTTCAGTACTGAGCTTTCCATAAATAAAATCCCCACAATTATTTATCCCAGGGGAAAAAAAATGCTTCATTGAGGAAACAAATAACAAGCGATCTGCATACTTTGAACAGTAACAAAAGCACTCATATACTAACGTACAAGGACTGACTCAGATATGAGGAAGAATTGAGCACCAGCTGGAAATACATGCTGGTTGTTTATTCCACTGACAAGAAAGATGTTACATTAAAAAAAAAATTTCTTCTAGTTTAAAGCCGCATTTCGCTGTCTGACACTCTATTTTGGAAGAAATGAATAGTCTCTTGTCAGTATGCCTTAGCGGGGAAAAAAAAAAGAAAAAAGAGAAGCATTTAAAAAAATACACCCACACCTAGAATATTTAGAGAGCGAAATGCATGAATCAAGTACAGTAAATAGTTTAGAAGACTTGAAGTTCTGGCTGGTTGTTGCAGAGAGCTGTTGGGATTAGTTACATGGTATGTGTTTCTTGGTGGTGAAATGAGCTGTCCTTCCTCCGCTGCCCTTCAGCTCTTTATGCCTACTCCTACTCTCATTTCCATGTGCCAGCACAACTGCTTGTGGGATCATTTCGTGGACCAGATTAGGGAGATCTGCCTTAAAAAGCCAACAAACAAACAAAACCAAGGACAAAAGCCTTTTTCTGTTGTTTAGGGGTTTTTTTGTTTGGTTGGGTTTTTTTTGGTTTTTTTTTTTTTTGTTTTTCTGGAGGTTTTCTTTTCACTCTGGACTGTCTCAAGGGTCTGAGACACAGAGTGTTCCACAAACAATTGCATCGTCTCTGTCAAGGAGACAGCAAACTGCTGTGGAGGGGTAGCAGCTGGGTCAGGGCAGCGCAGAGAAACTTCCCAAGGCAGTTTTGTCAGCAAAAATATCATTTAATTGCCCCACAAGTCTCTCTCTGGAATCAGAGTTACAGCAGGATTTCATTCCAAAGTTGACATTCATCCCACCTCTCTGTCATTGTACTTTATACATGAGTATATACATATTGAAACATATTAAAAATATTATATATGTGTGTGTATCTCTGATTTTTTAATATATTCAGCTGGTGTCTCATTAGGATGTGAAATTGGTTTACTTGAGAAAAACAAAAGTGCACAGGCAAACTGGTGTGTTTGGAGACAGGTTTCGAAATGCCTGGGAAAACACCCTGCAATGTTTGTAAAGAGAGGGAGTCCTAGATGCCTACCACAAAAATATTCCTCTCATGTGAATGGGTCCTTAAGTATGGAGTAGCCACCATAAGCATGGGCAGGGAAACAGATGGCAGGTCACTCTAATAATATGGAGAATTCAAGCAATCCCAAACATTTCATTGTGCTTTCACCCCCATGACCTGAAACTATATTACAACGTCACAAAGCTCCATTTTAGGGATGAGGAACTGTCAGACGGACCTAATCAGATATTACCCATTTTCTGCCAGCTCCTATGTGCTTTCACCAATCCACCCATTCTTCCCTGCTTGCTGAAGTATGTTCTGTCTGTCAGAGTTCCTGTGTGTTGATGGTGTGGGAAAAGTTTGTGAACATAACTCCCTCCCTGTCCCCAGGAAAAATAGCAAAACAGCCTGCCCAAGATGATGAAACCGTTGATGAATCTAGACAGAGGACCTGGGTTTCCAGGCTCCAAACCAGCATGCTATGTGCTAGCCAGTCCCAGTCACTGAGATGTCTCAGGAGTAAGGTTTTCCTGAGACCTGATGAGAACTATATCAACCTTTAAGCTATTAGAAGTCCTACACCTTACTGTGGTTAATGGGCTTTGTTTTGTTTTGGTTTGGTTTGGTTAGGTTTTCCACATTCTAAATTTTCTTGGTGTTTTGTTACCTGGGGAGCTTCATTAACATTCACCTGTCTGAAAATGATTGGGGAACCAAAATGCAAATTACTTCCAGACAGTGTGAATACCTGGCATTTTGCAAATGAACCTTGCAAGACTTATGCACATGTAAGAGCATATTCCTGGTACAGCCACTCTAGTCAATTAAGCTGGTGATGACCATAATACATTATACTGGATGTCAGAGGTTAATTGTTCTTGCCGGTTTTGTCTTCATCTCAGCAGGTGCTCCTATGCACCACCTTCTCCTTTCCTGTCTTCTCCTGGCAAGTGACAACACTGGTTGGAAGCAGCTGGCTAGTTTGCTGTCTTGTGTCAGATGTGATAAATGCCGAGTCACTGAAGGTACCAGCTAGCTTTTCTACAGGGAAATATGTTGAGTACACCAAGACTGGTTTGGGCCTTGGACTTCCGTACTATGTAGAATCTAGCTTTGCTTTTTTCTTACTTCTTCATGCAAGGAAGAACTTATTTCTCCATGCAGACTTTGAGGAGCATCCTGTAAAGTTCATGATATAGGAGCTGCCCCAAGGTTTCTTACCTTCATCTTGCCTTTGGGTCTGCACTCACACCTCTGAATTAAAATGGGGATGCTTCAGTGCTTTGAATATGATAGGCATTCCAGAGACAAAGGAATGAGCAGCTGTTCCCTGGAAAATCTTCAAAAACCCCAGATAGGTATCCATTGCCCACTGAAGGGCTGATCTTCAAATATAATTGCGCATTGACATATGAAAGCATGGAGCGTAGTTTTTATCTGCCGATATAATTTACTTCCAGTCACAGCTCTGACTACTGTTAGATACACTCATTGTGTTTTGTGCAGTGCAGCAGAAATGGGACAGGGGGATAATGAATGGGTAAATAAAGGTTTACAAAATCACATAGGCTGTGGATACAATGAATGCAGAACCGTTATTGACCAAATTTGCAATATTTGAACTAGGGAACAAACACTCAAGGAGTGTTGGCAGGAGATGCACTTAAGACAGATAAATGAAAGTACTTTTTATACAGTTACATTGACCTTCTGGAGGTTGTAAAGGCAGATATTTTCAATGGGTTCAAAAAGGGATGATACATTCATGGACAGATGCTAAAAGAGCAGGCAGGGATCTCTGACATCTGATGCAACAGCGAAGGAGCAGGACAGGAGGGAATGAACTGCAGATACTGGTCAGGCTTGGGTGTGTTCCCTAAACAACACTGACACTAGATTTTTTTCATTTGACAGATCTAGGGGAACAGTTCATTCCTCACTGCCCCTCTGCTTTGGCCCTCTTGAAGGGCCAACCCTTCAAGGTTAGCTTTGATGTTCTTCTCATCTTCTGAGATAACAGGTGCTTTCCACTTTTTCCTCTTTATAAACATTCCTGACTGACAAAACTGATCCATATATCTGAGTTGCCATCTTGAGCTCCTCAGTCTCACCTCTTAAGCACATAAGAATATCCTTAAAAGGTTGGAGGGTGTCTGCAGGTATAGCTTGAGCAGTACTCCCTTAGTTTCTACAAAACAGGTTGCAGAATCTCCATGTACTTGTTACATCTTTAGGAATTCAAAGAGATTATGCCGTAAGACCTTAGAAATAATGCGAGTAAAGATCACTTTCCTGAATTTTCATTTCTGCTTCTCAAACACCACCATCTTCGAGAAAATTTCCACACACTGATAAATGAACCTAAATCTTACAGGATGATGTAATGTATACACCTAGAATGTCCCCATAAATAAACCCATCAAAATACTTTGATTTGACACATATTCTTCTTGAAAAGAGATATCCCATGTAGCCAGTGCTGTCATTTTGAAACTGAATAATCCATGTCAGACTATTCTAAGAACTTTTGCAGATAATCAATAAAGAGTAGAAAACTTCAGTTCCAGTACTTCTCGTAAAGCATCTCTGATTTCTCAGTAGCAGACCTCAAGGGAGACCTTCAAATTCCTTCAGATAACAAGTCTAGAATTAAAATTTGTAACTCTTCTGATACTAAAAAAGGGGATAATGAATATATTACATTATGTACTATTACAATTTGCCATCCAACTCATTTTATGGACATGAATGTTTTCTTTTTTGTGTCTGTTCCACAAGATCCATCAGGTCTCTCCCTGCTAATGTGTGTCACATCTCTGTCACTGCTTTCCTCTAAAGTGAACTAATCAATTAGCAAAATTAGATTAAGCTACGAGCAAATATATCTAACTTGGTTTTAGCTTTGTTTTTTAATGTAATGCTTCTAACAGACCTCGTAAAAGAACTCCAGTGTCGGTACTTAGGTTTTTTTTCTCTAGTTGTTTTGTAAATCTAATAAAAGATAAAATTTCTATCAGCCCTCCAACTTACCAAAATGCTGGAAAGGCATTCAGTCTTATATTATGAACATTGTCAGTTTGGAGATGTCAGAAGCAGGGAACAAAAGGGTGGGGTATTTTCAGTTTGCCTTGATGTGGAAATTTTCATTGTGCTTCAGCTGTTTGGCTTTTTTATGAGGGTAGGAAGATGTCTTACTCTGCTTGCTGATTTGTCATCTCTTATGGGACTGCCAGGTATATTGATATCCATATGGTTCGCCATCGGCAGTTCAGTTAAAGGCTGTTACAAACGCCTGTTAAACAGTAACTAGCTTTGGTAACTAGTAATTGCCTTTGTTGAAATATATAGCAGAAAACAAATTATTTTCTGGTGTAGTTCCCATCTCCTATGCTATATTTTGTAGATAAAAATTTAGAGTTTAGAACCTCAAGTGATATATAAAATATATATAAAATAGTATCAATAAAAACATGCATAATATATTGATGTTGAAAGATGCTGTTTGACCTTTTGACTTCACAAGGCTTTATGTCATGTTCAGTCATCATTTAAGAAATAAAAGCCCATTGGAATTTCCCATTGGGAAATAAACTCACCTTTTAGATATATGCAAATATGAACTGAGTCCTTATTTAGCCACTGCTTCTTGGTCTTTCTTCTGAAAAAGCAGAATGGACTGTGGGAAAGATAGGTTTCTTTTTACACCACAAAAATACCTTGCAGTGTTTCTTATATCCTTCTACTAGTATGAGCGATATGTGATGATATTTCATTATTAAAAAGGTCACAGATGGCTGATTTTAAGTGAAAGACCTTGGGAATATAGTAGGCATATTTCACTAGGATATGTTTCTAAAGAGTGTACTTAGGGCGTGATAAAAACACTCTACTCTTGCCCAAACTGTGAAGGCAGCAGCTTTGGGAAAGGGAATGGTAGCAAGTGAGGGATAAAAACCTCGCTCTATTCCGAACAACTAAATATCATTATTTCTTTGGTTTTTTCTCATTGTGTCTTTATGCATTTACTTTGAAACTACTGTGCTTGGTGGACTTTCCTGGCTGAGCTGAATATTACATCAAGTAGCCCAGCCCAGCAGTGGTCCCACAACCCTGTCTGATATTCCCTTTGTGCGTCAGGCAGAGAGAGATCTTGTCTCATGCATCATTCATAAATTCACTGCTGGGATTCTACAAGTCACTACATCTCCCAGTCCTATTGCAGAGACTTAAAACTAAGAGATGACTGTACAATCTTCTTTTGTGAAAATTGGTCACAGGTGCCACATCATAAGCTGTTGCTGATGACAAAGATGACACTTATTTTGAATACAAGGTAAAAAAGTAGCTATTTACTGTTGGGTCCATGTCTTGAAAGTTTTGTTCAGTCATATTGTGTGCTGTCTGTCTGTATTATTTCACATTCTGACAAAGACGACACCTGTATCTCCAGCACAAAGAACAGGAGAAAACAAAACCTGTACTTTATGTGGAAAGCTGCTGCTTGAGAACTTGAGCACATCACTTAATCTTCCAGTCAATCAAAACCTTTTCTCTTACTCAGCTAAGTCACAGCCAGACCTTCTTCCTCTCAAACTCAGCCTATTCTTTGCATCTATTGGACTTTTCCTCTCTTTTTTTCCTCCTATATTGCTCCACAGTGGGTGGCAGATCCTTTCCTCCTGTTCTTTCCATCTGGAACAACTGTTTGGTGACTGATCGAGTTGAGCTGATTTCATATCTGGTCTCATGGGATGTCTATTTTCACTGTCCTTTGCCTCCTTTCAGAACAAAAAAAACCCACAAAAAACAAAACAAAACCCACATAAAAACTTTCATTCCTGAACTTCTCTGCATTCCCCTTATGAAAACTTCTGAAAAATAAAGATGTTGCTGCAATCACCCTTAGCCTAGACCAGGAGTAAAATTCATTGTAAGAAAGGATATTTGTATTTGTGCTGATAAATGTAGCCCAAAGAGACATTCTCAGATTTTTCTGGTAATGGCATATATAATCCATCACAGTGAATTTTGGAGCAGGTCCTCAGGTTGGGTGATGAATCCTGGGCTGAATCAGTTTATAGCAAGGCAAATGTGTGCTCCTATCTGCTGCCCAGAAATTGTTCCCTACAGATGGCTAGTCACATCTTTCACGTTGTTTTCACCTGATTAGGCAGGAAGATAGGAAGTCCCTGACGCAGATCCCATTCAATCAAGCAAAACAGAACAGGAATTTGATGGCACCCAGGAGAAAAATCCCATATTCAAATTTCTGTCTTCACATTCCTCAAAGTTCCCCACTGATGAAGAGACATGAGCTTTGATCTTGCAATGGTCCTTTCTGCCTATCCCAGTGATTACCCCCTTCAACGTAGCCATGCGATTGCTCTTGTTTATCAGACTAAATTTTCACGTGAATGTTAAAAGATTCAGGGCCACAGCAGAACCCTGAAACATGCCATGATTTTCATACCATTCTTCAAATCTTTTTAGTAATGTCTTCCTCTGCTGACCACCACAGAGCTTGAAATAGATGCGCTTTTCAATACAGACAATACAGTTTAATATAATACACAGATTGCCCCAAAAGTCATCTGAAATGCCTTGGCGCTGAGTGTAGCATGGCTAAAAGAGTCTCATAAAGAAACCAAAATGATGAGTGTGTCAAGGAGCACAAGCCCAGAAAGATGCCCTGCTCCTTTCTTCCTTTTCATTGAGGCCGAGGTAGCCGGTTCTTCCTGTTAGGGAGCTAATAAGGACAAAAATAACAACAGAGCCAGTATTAGCTTTGTGCTGCCCTGACCTTTCTGCACTTTTAGCTTGATGACCACTGAAGGAATTTAGTACCAACGTGTTCATATCATTTATGTCACGTTACCAAGACACCCAGACAGACATTCAAGAGCACAATTGCATAGGCTTTTCCTTTGTCACCCACTTCCATCCCAGAGCTGTTTGGGGAAGGAATCACAATGATGTTGAATAATGAAGAGACAAGTTCAGCTGAACTTGCAGGCAGTTGTTCTTCAGGTTAGGTTGAGAGATGCCATGACTGAATATTATTCATGCAGTGCTGAAGATTGAGTTTTGAAGTGCACTATTTTAAGTATTTTTCTAATTAGTCTTCTACTACATTTGCGGTTAGAGGGAATGGGCCACAGGCTGTCTGTAGTACTGCATAGCTTCTGAACTTAATTCTGTTTTCTTTGCATGCAAACTTCCTCTTAGGCTGTGGATGATTCATACTTTTTGTCAAAACTAATGAATATAAAATAAGAGTGGGGATATGCATGGTGGGAGGGTATGTGTTACGCTGACAGGTACTATGCTTCCCAACACACAGTGGAACTTGCTGTGTGCTTTAGCTTGAGCACAACATGCTTCTTCTTGCTGCCACAATGAACCAAGGGTGATAATGCTCTGGGAAAATTGGTGTAGAATTCGTATCTATAAATTGGACCATCTCCACTTATATGATATTAAAGGTGTGAGAATGTTTTTGTGTGATGGTGGAATGGCATCTTCTGCTATCATATAGTTCTTCTGTGACAAGTGTCCGTGCAATGTTTTTAAAGGTTTATGCGAAGGCCGAGTTTTGCTCTGACTGCCTTGTTCCCGAGTGAAATGAAATGCTGAAAATGAAGACATTTAGCCCTTTGCCCTATGAATTACCAGCAGCCTTTCACTCAGCTCGCATTTAATTACTGTGCAAGTCTCTTCCTGTGGGTCTCTGGACCTCATTCTGTGCCGCTATTACCCTTTGAGGAACAATTTGCATAACGCAAATTATCAAAAAGTGTCATTTTGATTTAGTCTGCTTCTGTTGAGGTGTAAATAGCTGCTCACGGTGTAAGGCACAGGGTATTCTCTGTGCCTTCCTTGTGTTGATGTAGAACCTTAGCAGCTTTTCAGGCAGGTGGATCAACATGTTTCATGAGGGAAACTAAAGGGCAAGAAACACTTCAAATGCCTCCTTAAGGCTTGTACAGTATATGAGGCAATCCCGGGTTTTCATAAAGCAGTAATTAAACTGAAGCACCTAATTGGTATAAGCAAAACTTCTGTACAGGAACTTTAGCCTAATCTAGTCTCTCTTGGATATTTGTTGCTTGCATTTTCCACATCCAAAACCAGAAACTGGGGGTCTTTTGTACAAAACTCGTTTGCTCTGTGAAAGGATACTGTAAAAATATTTATTTTTAGGTCCGCTGTTATTTGTTCTCCAGGGGATATAATAAGCCCTTTTAAATTTTGTAAAAGACAAGTAGGGAAAGGAATTACTGAGGACTCAATTTCTGCCATCATAGCTCTACTGACTTGCTTTCTCCAGTAGCTACACCGCATCAACTACTTGCCAAAGAGCCTGTTTTCCCGTCATTACAATTTTCTAAATCTGCTCCTTACCTTGTGAACTTTCTGGCATTTTATCTGGAGGACATATCAGTTCAAGGCAAGGGACAGGTCTGTAGAGCTTTCTCTCCCTGAAGAAATTTAACCTTTGCATTGGATTGACACTTCTATGCTCTTAAAGCTTTTATAGCTAAATCATGTCCAAATCCCCTGGCCCATGCTTCTTCAGTTCTGAGGAAAGGGGGGTCAATTTACATCTATTTTTTCCTGAGGGGTGGTGGTGGGAGGAATGGTGCCAAGAAAGATGCCAGTTATGAACAGGACAAGCTGTTTTTTACATGCTTGTTGCAGCATATGCATAGGCAGACCCTTAGCTGCTGTAAATTAGCGTAATTCCACTCACATCCAGAGAACTATCTCCATTCTCATTATCTGGATCTTTATTTTCAGGTACTGAGTGCATTACACAATTTCCTGTGTGAGATAATTTGCATTCAGGCGTGCTCCAGCTGCACAGCTCTATAATGTTTATACGCCTGTCATTATAAAATGCTGAGTGAACAATAACAGGGAGTAAGCAGGAGCATATGAAGAGGAGAAAAGGCTTGGAATAAAGTGCATGCCTCGCACAGATTTTCATTGAGTTAAACTGCTTTAATATTATTTTCATTTTTTTCTTAGCTAGACATAGCCAGTCAGCTGTAGTGGAAAAGAAATGGTCTCTCCAACCATTGTAAGAAATTTCAAAACATAAAGCTATGGCACAGCTGCTTTTATTTTTTTCCCTGCTGCAAGGGCTGAGAGAAAAATGCACTTTGAGGCTAAGCTTTACAGTGTAGAGAAAGAAAGGGAAAAAAAAAAAAAAAAGAAAAGGAGCCAAGGACAGTGCAGGAAAACCTCACTGTGTGCAATGAGGTTAACCCTGAAGGAAAAAGATGTCACTGAAGTCCATGAAATGTCTCCTTGCCACCTAGTCTGTGTGTTTTACTTAAAAAGCAGAACAACTGATGAGAGAGGAACTGGGAGGCAGAAGTGCAACTGTGAGAAAGACGAAGTAGCCCTTGAGATGAGAACGGGAGAGAAACAAAGGAAGGGAGAAGCAGCACAGGGAAACTTTCTGTTCCCTTATGCAGGCAGTTGCTTGCAGCATCCCTATCCGCCAGGGTGCAAGACATGCTGAATTCTGCCCTAACCAAAACCTTTGGGAGACATCAGATGACCTACCTTGCTGACTGCTGGTCTTAGGTGGGGTTTTGTGAAGATGTCATTTGAAAGCCACGATGATGAGACATAATGAGTTAACAAGAGTCATTATTTAGAGCGCCAAGATGTTTTAAGATCTGGGTTACAAAGTTTACCAGATAAAAGAATTATTCAAGTACTGTCACACTGTCTTTTGTCCTTCAGTGAGATGCCTGGCCTGTTAGTGCAGCCCCTAAAACAAGTAAAGCTGAATTTCACAAATAAAATATTAGGCGTTACTCACACTTTGTTAAAAAGTGTTAACCTTGAAAAACAGATCGGTCCTTCAGAGTGGTAAGGACTCAAGCATAAATAATGTTGGGTATCAAAAGAACTCCAACTGTTCAGATGGCAACAGTGCTGCCCTCAAATGAGGGAGCAGAAGCAGGCTCTGCCATCAGTGTAGCCGGATGCAGAGCTCCAGTAACCGAGAGCACATTGCTTGATAATAGACCAGGTTCTGGGCATTATTCATTCAAGATACTCAATGGATATTTATGGACAACAAATGTTGCAAAGCCAAGCTGTCTTGCTAGCTTAAAAAGTATGCATTTCTGTAAAAAATGGTAAGTATATGAAAAAATTAAAACCAGTTGAGAAGTACTGAATTCTGAGTTTGAATTATTAACACTGAGATCAATCTAGGAAAATTTATGAAGGCAATAGATTTTAGAGGGAGAGGGAGCAGATTCTTTAGAAATAAAGACTTTATAAAAATAAAAGACTTTATAAAAATAAAGCCCAGTTCCAGCTGTCCCTAGGGAGCGTGCCTTTGAGCAGAGAGGGTGCAACCAAACCTAGCCAAATAGACGTTAAATAGCAGTAAACATTGCACATTTCTGAGGGACAATGAAGGATTTGGGCACGGTGAAGAGATGAATATAATGCGCCCAAATAAATGGGTTACATGGTATAATAGGTCTGTGTCTGAGTTTAGAGACATTTTATTCAGGCTTATTTCAAGCTAGCACCAGAACTGGGAGCAATATTCTTGCATCAATATATCACTGAATGAAGAAAAATGGATGCTGTGGACTGACACAGCCATACAGCTGTCTGATTCCAACCAGTGTCCTCACACGGAGTGACGCTGCACCTCATGAACGTGCCACCTTGAATCAACAATAGCTGAAGGGGTAGGAGTGCAGTAGGAGCACAGCACAGCAAGGCAATAGCAAGGGAGGCCACTGTGCCCTGCAGCACCTCTAGGTTCACCCTTCATATGCCCAGCACACTGATGTCACAGAAAAAAAACCTTACAATTTTTTTCTCACTTGCAATGAGGCTTATCCCCCTCCCACCCACATCCTCACATCTTAGGAAATTAGGAACTCTAAATTCTGAGCACAGAGAAGAGCAAAAATTTTTCTCTATAAAGGAAAGAAAATAGATATAGAATGGTTTTTCTATTCATTAAATCTCTTCAGTGTAAAGTCACATTACTAAGTCACAGTTGACATGCACTTTGGTCTTCCTTCATTTTTGGCCATCAAAATGAGTCTCTCAGTTTTCAGAAGATCAAGAGAGGGTACCATTTCCTATCTAAAACTGGAGCTTTTGCAGTGGGATGATTCTACTCGAGTAATTTTATTTTTGAAGACATGAGAATTGACCAGAAAAACAGAAACATTAACCTGAGCAACTCCAAATATGCTTTATGTTGTAGAGGGAAAATGCAGTTTGAAACCCTAAGTTCGCAAGTGCCTCAATTTCTAATGAACTGACCAAGAAACAGAGATGTTACAGATGGTCTAAGACTTTGGGATTTGGATACAAATTCCATATAATCAAACCACTTTCAAAAATAAATATGAAATATGGTACACATTTAGACAATTTAATCCACTGAATTCTACTCAAATCCTGTATAGACATGTTGTTTTGCTATTCCTATCTGTAATGACTTTTTTAATTGGATATGCTGTGAAATTCAGCTCTTCTTCATAGCTCCATCCATTACCAGTTTCCCTGTTCTCTTTTTGATGCCCAAATTATCTCATATTCATCTGGACTTTGTCAATGCAAAGCTGTTCTTATTACTAGCCTTTGTTGTTTCCTGACTTGATTTCAAGTCAAATTCCTTTCTTGTAAATATGTATCATTAACATACTTGATTAACTTATTAAACATTGCAGCACAAGCTCATTATGTGTTTGTCTGATGTGATTTAACTTTCATTTTTAGTGAGTTCATTGCAACAGAAAGGCTGTATGAAGCAGAGGGAGTGCAGGGTACCGCATAATGCTGTCTCCCTGTCAAGCGGTGGTTCAAAACCAGTCTCCTCAATAGCGACTTTAATTATCACTGTCTGACAGTTCTGGAGAGGGATTGTTTTGTTGCCGCCTCATAAAACCAGGAGTTGTTTGTGTAAAGACTTTGTTGCAAAAAGTGGAAAAATCACAGTAAAGGTGCTTTTTTTATAATACTGAATAAGAGACTTTATTCTAACAAAGAAAACTGTTATTCCCCTTGGTTTTTCTTATATCTTCCCTTTTTAATGCACTGTAGAATTTCCACTACGAACTTTTTCCTGCCTTCCCTGTGCTCATCTTCTGCTTATTAACTAAAGCAACTGCAAGTCTGTTTACGCCATAGTCTGACCCTGGGCAAGTCACTGTGTGAACACACATCCTTTCTCCAGCTGCAGCAGTGCCAGCTGAAAAGGTTACCAGCCCGACCTAGCTACCCATCCTTGCCAGAGGCAATCCAGCCTGGGGTGCTTTCAGGGGACACACTTGACTCCAGTTGGGTTAGCAGAGATTTACTCACCACCCTCTTAAACAAGGTCTGCTTGTTTAGGCTGAAATGGGTTGAGGAGCTTTGCCACCAGCAGTTGAGGTAGCCTGGAGGAGCAATAGCTTCTGCTGGGAGACTAGTGATTAGCCCCGGGCACTGGGTAAGCTGCAGTATCTCCTTCTGTCAGCTTAGGTGGAGATAAAAGATGACACATATTTGGTTGGTGTACTTTGCTTTTGTGATATGGGGTTGATATTGCATTTCATGCAAGGTAGAGTTCATCAACATGTGCAAACTACTCCAAGAATATGGGTGGAAAGCACAAAGAAAAGTCAAAGCATGATTATGAATTGTTATGTCAGATCCCAACACAGGAGTGATGGCGGGCATAGCTACTGCATTTTAGCCATGGTTTGCTTCGGTCATGGCAGATAAGAATTGCATCTCCCAGTGTCCCTGAAGGAAAGGTGTCATGTGGCTGTTCAGCTCTGTGTGCTAAGTGCATGCCAGACTATAGGTCACAGCAACCCCTTCCACCCCCTCTCCCAGCCTAGAGACGAGATAGGTCAATCTTGTAATCTAGACTTTTCTGTTTTCTTGTCTGTGCAAGCTCAGTTAGGCTTGCTGCTCTACCAGGGACAAAAAGAATGGGCACCTGCTCCTGCCTGTTTACTGCACAAGACATAGATTGCTGATCTCCTGTAACAAGAAAAAACCCTGGGGGACCAAGAGATTTCTCTACCTGCCCACCACACACTGGATGGACAGGCCAGGTCAAAATTCAATTCTTGATGGTCAGCATATATATCTGGTGGTGGCTCATCTGTGAAGCAGCCCCAGGGTCCTGAGTGTCCTTGGCCCCCAGCCTGACCTATGGACAGATATCAGTCCTGGCATATCAGCTGTTCCCTGCCTGCATTTGAAAAACTGTATCGTTACAATGCAGGGGGTGTCCTCCAAGCAGAGTAAAGTAGGCCTATTAGATCAGGTTTCTGATTTGGGAATTTGCAATTAAGGCAAAAGCGCAGTTTCTCTGCAGCGGCTGTGTGTTGAGATAAGCACTAATATTCCTGGGAATAAAGTCACTCTGTGATATTCTCAGGAAGACAGTAGAAAAGGTATGTCTATGTTAGGAGGGTTGGGACACACTGTCTATATTAATTAAGAACTGAAATTTATACTCTCTGGTAGAGATTCCTGTTTCAAGATTTACTCAGCTCCAGTTCACATGATCCATAAAGAATCTAAGATTTACTTTTATAAAGAAATGATTCAGATATTGCTTCAGCAAAAAATGAGGCATTACAGTAGAAGGTGACACTGTCCCTTTCCTATCTCATAGATAAAATAGCTCTCATGGTCTCCGAGACTAAATACCCCAAATCACTCCTTTGGAGGAATTAATAAGGGAACGTGTATGGTCTGTATTGTGTGGGAAACCAGTCTCAATGATTGCCACTGTCCCTACTGGTTTCAAGCTTGTCAGTCTCTGCAGCTGATAGTCTGGGGTCTTGCACAAGTACTAAACTAGTCTTTAAAAAAGTGCAGAGTGGGTGTATATGATATGCACCACAGGACAACCTGACTGTGTGAGTGGCATATTTTCAATTTGCAATATGTCCTTTATAAAGAATCACACTTTCTTTTAGAACAAATGTGGGGTGGGGGGGGGTGCGGTGGGAGAAATATTCTTGTGTTCATCAAACTGTTGGAGCTACATGACAACAAGCAAGAAGTCCGGAAACCATGGAAAAGAGGGCATCATAATCCATAACACTGCATAATTAATCATTTTCACAAAAACACAATCTCAAAAGCCTTGAAGTGTTTATAAGCTTCCAGTGGCCTATTAATAAAACACAGTCAAAATGGAAATTAACTCTTTAAAATATGATGGTAGGTAAAATGAAAATTTCCACAGGACAAAATTAGACTGAGGGCATGCATCTCTTTGTCTCTTGTTCCTGCAGAAAGAATCACTGAATAAATGTAACTTTTGATTTACACTGAAGGTATGTACAATAGTATAAGGGATAGTAATTAGTTCTACAGAGCAGGAAAAATGTTAGCACTGGAGCCATATAATCTAAAAATAAAACTGTTCCAATGGTTTAGCAGATTGGCTAAACAGCACAGTTTCTGAATGCAGGAATTATCAAGAAATTCAAGCATTTCTTAGTGCTTCATGATCTTTTTTCCATTGCCTGTCACACTTTTTTAAAAATAAAGTCTAATTGGTTTACAATACACACTTATCTTTTCACATGCCAAAAATACCGTCTATTAGAGGAACATTAAGGCGATAAAATAATCCCACAGAAGCAAGAAAAACTGTAGTTGCAGATTAAACCTCAACGGTTTAATATAAAGGGCACCACAGGAAGACATTAATGTGGAACCTAATTTTGGAAATGTAATGATAATGATTACTCTCCAACAGCTAATAGGAATAATCAGCATTCACACTAGTGTCTTGCCTCCTGTATGATCTGGATGCATTTGGTACTACTGACGTTCAGGTACCTTTTGGGTGAATGTGGAAGGTGGGGGGAAAAAAGCAGGTCTGTGGTACGCTGTGGAGGGACAGGGGTGTCACACAGTCTCCCTCCAGTTGCCATGAAAAGGCCAAGGATGTTTGTGTGGGAAGGTTCTGAGCTTGGGGAGCTAGGTGATAGCAGTGCTGAGTGTTTTAGAATAGTTCAGGCTAACTAACGTCTACCTCAAGTGAAAGGAACTGGGACTATGGATTCTCTATAGTTTATTAATGCCATTTGTGCTTGGAGAATTTTTTTTCATTTGATTTTCTCTTAATTTTTTAATTTTTATTATGCTAAGTAAATGCTGAAAATAGATTGCATTATTTATTTGGTAGCAATATAATAGTAAAACTAATGTAAATTTAGATAAAATTGTGTAATAATGATGTGAAAGCTCTGTGGTGTGTTGACACTGGCTGGAGGCCAGATGCCCACCAAAGCCCCTCTATCACTCCCCTCCTTATCTGGATAGGGGAGAGAAAAAGTGATGAATGTCTCATGGGTTGAGATAATGACAGGAAGAGATCAGTTAGAAGTTACTGTCACAGAAAAAATAGATTCAACTCAATAAAATTAGTTTAACTTACTACCAAACAAGGCCAAAAACTGAGTCCTCAAATGGACCCAGTGGATTAGGGAGTGATGCTGGCTGTCACTAAATCGCTGTGCTTGAATTTCCAAGCTGTGGCTCCCCATAGACTTCAAACTGCCATCAGCCACCAGCGCTGCTACAGTAAGTCACCCTGCACTTTCCACAGCTCCCAAGCTCTCATCCCTCCGCATTGTGCTGCATCAGCTTTTTCTTGTGGATGAGGCCATGAGTGTTCATGTGGTTGGAGGGGAATAAGATTAGGAACCCAATTAGGTTAAAACTAGCCGGTTTTATTTTTCTCTCTTCCTTTTTTCCCCACTTTGGGTTAGTGTTACCCAGGATTTGAATGCACTGTGTGCCTTCACTAGGACTGATGCTCTGCACAGAGAGGAGAGAGCCATTCAGTCACCAACTGCTGGAGCTGGGGGAGACCGGGGCTGTCTCCTTGGCAGCCTTGCTCAAAGCATGTGCATCGCTGTGGCTGACACCACATGGCATTTGCTCTTCCCCTGGGAGCTGAGCTGACTGCAGGTGGCACAGTCACGGTGGTGACCTAGTTAACCAGGATCTTGTCCCAGATGCAAGCTCAGTTTTCTGTCCCGAGGGAGCCCGGTTTCAGTATGAGACAGGTAAAAATGGAAATGGGATTGCTCTTCTCAATGTATCCTTTTTAACAGGTCACGGGGCCACAGTTTGGCCCAGAAAGCAGTTTCTCCTCAGGTGCTGTCTACGCAGTCACCTGTAAATGGTCACAAAGCTCCTTCTCCTGCCCTCTGCACTAATCAGATACAAGCCAGCTCTGGCTCTACAAAGGTTATTTGCATGGTTGTTCCCAAGCCGGTTCGTTGCACTGACAAGAGCTTTGCGGTGAGTGCTAATGCAGCTAAATGCTGTATGCTTCATCAAGGGGGAACACAGGCGGGGTTAGGCCATAAATAATGACATCTGTCTGGTCAACATGTGCTCAGAGTGGAAAGGCAGGTTATGAATCAACCGGTTTGATAGACATTGGCACAAGAAAACTCTTCCAGTGTCCGCTGACTAAATGCCGGTCTCAAAGCTGTCTAATGCCGTGGGGATGAGATTGAGTTATTGCATTTGTGAGTATTAATCTTGGGCTCAGATGAGTTGTGTGAGATGGTAACTGAGGGCTTGGAAACTTCCAGCTTACTCTTTATCTTTGTCTGCTATAAAATGGCTGACTGATTTGGGGGAGTTATGAAAAACAAAACAAACAAGGAAAACATCACTGCTGTGCTAAGATCTGTATTCCAGGTCATAGTACAGAGCACATTTTTATGGCAGAGTTTAAAGCAGAAACACAGGTAGAATTTTAATTGAAGGATTGCTGTAGGACTTACATTATTGACTGTCGATAACTGTCATACTGTATATGGTTAAATACCATCTTCTAGGCCTGCATTTAGCAATATCTCTTATATTTAATCTTTCTTTTTCATAAGTGCAACAAAACCTGTACGTTAATACATAAACTGCATGTAACCATATTAACATGTTTACTGTGATGTTTTGATTAATTTTATTCATTCCTCAGTTAAGATGATCCCAGGGTATTTTGCATACACACAATAACATCAGCAAGGGATCAGGGAGCGCATTGCAGAACAAGATATTTGTTCCTTTATTATCCACATGTGAAATCAAAATCATGTGTGGGGGTATGAAATTGCCCCAAAATGGGGTTATGACATGAAAAAAAATGGTGAGAATTTGGAAGCATGATGTTACTGCATTTTATTCTAGTGCAATGCCCCACGTTTAAGAGGATGTAGTTGGGTGAACAGAACACAGTCTGCAAGGGGAATATATTTGTTAATGAAGGCTTATAGCACATGGGGCCAGCCTCATCAAAGGCCTAATTGGACACAACAGCACCGATCTCAGTGGTGTTGTACCCACATATGTTGGCAGCAAATCTGGCCTCATGCCTGTAGGCAATGTGCAGTAATGTTGGAGCAAATACGAAAAAGAACAACTCTACTAATGATTTTGAACTGTGATCACTAGTGACACAGTTCAATTACAGCATTAGTTCCTGGTGTCAGAGAGGGGTTAAAACGGAATGTAATGACTCTTTAGCAGATAGATTTGGAGCAATTAGAAGTCTGAAAATGTCTTTCCGTGTAACTAAAAATATAATTGCTTTTGAATAGCTAGGCTATAGAATCTTTTTTCTTCCTTTTTTTTTCCTTTCTTTTTCTGCACTGAAATCTCTGAGTTTTACTCCTATTACTCATCTACATGGACTTAATTGACTGAGGTTCTAAACCCCAACCCTCTAGTGAGTACTGATGAGGTTTTAAATTACTCTGAATTGCAAGCACTTTAAAATACAGGCAAGGAAGTGTGCTAAGGCAATGCAGCATACGGAGTGAAGTGGTGGGTTTAGATTATCTTGGTTTCACATCTCTGTGTGGAACTCCACTAAGGCCACCTCGGCGAGGGCAGCACTTTGCGCTGTTAGTCGCTATCTTGTTCCTACGCTCTGTGGTCTGCAGCAATTTCAAACCAGCCACCAGATGTGTATGCCTTGTGTTTACTATCCCTGGCTGCAGCAGTATGATGACTGAGGCTGAAATATTTCCACTGGAGGATGATCCCTTCTACCCTTCATCTGAAAATGTGCAGGTCAGGAAGGAATGGATGGGATTGAGAGAGAACCAGTTTCATGGGGGACCCTGACACTTCCCCACAAGGCTCTGCACCGTTTTCCTGGCTACCTTCTACATCACAAACCCAGACCAACACAGCATACACCACAACAATGCTTCAGTAGATATAATTGGGTTTATATCCTTAGTTCTGGAGCTTCTGGGGGTGTCTGGGGCACAATGATCATAAATGGCCCGGTTTTTGAGGATCACAGTACCTTTGGCAGGAGTTTCTGGATGGTGAATAGAGACATTTGCACTGCACTGAAATGAGCAGGAGTGCTCCTGGGATACAAAGTAGCCATTCTGTGTAGATGGACCACGCTGAACATGTATTTCAGGCTGTGTAGGAGCCCAGCATCACTCTTCTGCAGTGTTCCCCTGCCTCAAAGGGAGGGGAAGCTCCTCTAAGTTCTGTACTAAAGATTCTCTGAACAGCAGTGTTCCCATATGATAAGGAGCTGGAGAGCCAGATCTTGCACTTCCCTCCTTCCACACTTAGATGTGTCAGACTTCAGAAGGAATGCAAAGCCAGAAAGCAACCTCTTTCAGCTGTCAGTGTGTGATCATAACCCACTGATGCAAAATAGATCCAGAACTACTCTTATCTACTCCGAGCCAGGCAGAAAAACAAGATGCTGAGTAAATTCTACTTGTGCACCTCAAATGAGCTAGAGGGGTTCTTCCTGCAGGGTATGGGGAAATTCTGCTACCTCTCCATGACCTCCAAATAGTCTGAAAGGCATACTGCAAAGCCACTGGGGCAGAAACTCATCAGAGGCCAGCAACAGAGGAACACAGAAATTGTTGTGCTGCCAAGCATCCACTCTTCCAGTTTTGTCACTCATTTTTGTTGTGGTGAGTAAGCTTCATTGATAAACATGATTACAGAGGAATACCGATAGCTCTCCAATAAGCAGTTACCTCCCAGGTCTCAGATGCATGAGACAAATTGCATATCAAATTGGCTAAGCCTTCTCTGACTGAAATCCGATAGTGCTGGCAAGTAGCAAGAAATGCTGATTTCAGTGTCCCCATGATCTGGTTTTGAACATTGGGACTTGCAGAGATCAAGAAACCTTAAACACCGAGACTCCAGCAGTTCTTCAGGACGCTGACCCAAAATGGGAGCACGAGTTTAATGTTGTCATAAAGCACTAAAGCAAATATACGTACATTTCTATAATTTTTATGGCACTACCAGATGTTCTGCCTCATCTTCTACAGTGCTAATGTGGGTAATGAAGCTGCCTAAAAACATCAGGTCACTTGACCTTGAGTGGAATTTTCCTCATTCTGATGAGCAGCAAAGTTGCATTTGTTAGCTAGGGAGGCAATAAATGTTTATGCCCAATTTAAGCAATTGCAGACAATACCTATTATGTTTTGAGTAGTGGTTTTTAACAGCAAAGATGAATTGAAAAAAGAAAGTATAACTGCTGTTTTATTAAGACATAAATCCATGGAGGTTTAATTGGAAGGAGACAGGTGAAGGAGAGCAGTACTCTGCCATCTTCCTGAATATCTCCCACATAACATTCCCAGCAGAGCAGTAAGTGCCAGCAAATTCCACCAAGGAAACAAAGGGAAAAAAATCTCTATCACAAGCACAATCTTCACCACGTATTCAAAGATCTACAGGTAAGATATTGTTACTGACACTTGCCACTTCTGAGAGCTGATTCATTTTTCTATGGGCATCAAATACACCTCAGCAGAGTCCTTTCTGTTTAAGATATGATCAGTGTTAGATACTTGTTAGTGATTCCCAATAACTCAATTTTTTTTTCTCCTGACCATATTTTTAATTTTCACCTATGCAGCCCTTACATCAATTTTCAAGTGGTATTATAGCACTCGAGAGTTGCAGAAGACAACACAGTCGATTGCAGTAAAAGTCTAATAACTAGAAGTTCCTGGATTCAAACTGTGATTAGCCATTAACCTATTGTGTGACCTCAGATATGTCTCTTAATTCCCTTGTCCCTCAGTTCAGCTATCTAATTTGTTTTCAAACAATTACAACACCTAGTCAAAAGATTAAGAGCCTCCCGTGAACCAGCTATCCTGAGAACACAGAATTAGAAAACAATGACAGAAGGAGCACAAAAGGAAAGTAAGAAGGCAAGGGT
This sequence comes from Heliornis fulica, assembly GCA_013399135.1. Taxonomy (NCBI): domain Eukaryota; kingdom Metazoa; phylum Chordata; class Aves; order Gruiformes; family Heliornithidae; genus Heliornis; species Heliornis fulica. Next base: position 457,723 of record VXBZ01005879.1, on the reverse strand, counting down.
GCTAAAATAGTATCCAAAAAGGAAATTAAAATGTTCATCTCCATTCATCTGAATGCCTTGTTACACTGTCTGCTCTCTAATGTTACACAAACCTTTTCTAAACAATCTCACCAGCACATGCCTCTTGGAGATTTCTTTTTCTTTTTCCAGATTTGTTGATTAATAAATCTGTCATCCACGTTCCTTTTAGAATTAATTTAATTTTACAGCTAGGGTAGATTAGAACAAGTAACTCTTTGGAAAAATCTGTTAGCTCACTCAAAGTTGTGATGGCAACTTTAACTCCCGTCAGTGATTCCCTCCTCCCCATGCAAAGTAGATCTGTACTGTAATTAAAACATGGAAGACATTGTTTTATACATTATATAAGCCCAGTTCTGAAACCCGTTTACACCATTCTAAATGACAAAAGAAATTTTAGACACAAGAGATTTCAAACACACCTGTGCAACCTGCTCTAGGGAACCTGCTTTGGCAGCGGATTGGACTCAATGATCACTCTAGGTCCCTTCCAACCTCTACAATTCTGTGATTCTCTGATTCTGTGATGTGAGACCTACTTGAACTAACAAACATTAAGAACTTCAAGTGCAGATGCAGTTGCAAGGTGCTCACAAATCCAGTTTCTCTGCTCATTTTGTGTCAAAAGCAGAGCAGAAGGTGACCCAGGAACATCCCAGCTGCTCAGGGAAAAGTTTGGGGTACAGTCTTTTGCCACACTCCATCAGAGTCCTGGTCACCCCAGTTTCACAGCTTCCAGAGCTAAACACATAATCTTGATGTAGTAGGGATCACACCTTGGATCATCTTTTTTCTTGGATCATCATTTCCTAAATATCTGTGTGCCAGGGTCTGTTTTGCACAGTCTGAGCTCAGCCCTGTCTGTGTCATTTCTGCTCCCTTTCCCTGCACTTTATCATCATGGAAGGACTCCTTGAAAGAGCCCAGCGCAGGGTCACCAAGATGAGATTAAGGGAATGGAACACCTTCCTTATGAGGACAGGCTGAGGGAGCTGGGTCTCTTCAGCTTGGAGAAGAGGAAACCTCATTAATGTTTATAAATATGTTAAGGGTGAGTGTCAGGAGGATGGATCCAGGTTCTTCTCAGTGATGGCCAAGGAACAATGGGTCCAAGCTGGAGCATAGAAAGTTCCATGTGAATGTAAGGAAAACCTTTTTCACTGTGAGGGTGAAAAAGCACTGGGACGGGCCGCCCAGAGAGGATGTGGAGTCTCCTTCTTTGGAGACATTCAACACCAATCTGGATGCATTCCTGTGTGACTTAATCTAGGTGATCCTGCTCAGGCAGAGGGGTTTGACCAGGTGGTCTTCCAAGGTCTCTTCCAACATTCTGTGATTCTGTGATTCTGTGATTCTGTGATTCTGTGGCAGACCAGTAGTCATGGATCAGCCTTTGTACAGATTTTTATGCCTGTTGCCAGATGCAAACTCATCTCCAAAGGCAAAAAAAAAAGAACAAACTTGCAATTAAGATATTTTATATCCAGATTGATTGCATCTTCTCCCTTGATTGCTACTCTTCTCCCATTCCCTAAGGCTGAGATCCCTGAAGGAGGGTTGTTACTGGTCACACATGCATTCTCATGTGCCAGAAGCCATATGATGAGTCATGATTTGCCCTTCCACCTTTCTGGCCAGTCCATGGCACTGACACTCTTCCACCATCACCACCTGAGTCTTCTTAGTGTCCTTCAGCACTTGTTGTTGAAGTACCGCTGAATCATTCTGCTGTGTTCATCTATTGTCTCTCCTCGACAGAAAGGAATTCCTAAACAGGTATTTTCTTTATTAATGTGCATTTACTTTTTCCAGAACCACATCTTGCTATGTGCCTAGAGAGAGCTTGCCCATGATGGTCTGAGGACACAGACACGGAAAGATTTGTTGGCAGTAGCATTTAATAATCCCACTGGTATATTCTAACAAACAAGCTCTTGGGCACACAAGTCCTTTTTCAGGCCAGCTTATACATGATGCTTTTCATTAGCAGACCTCAAAGTATTTGACAAATGAAAGCATTGTAATTTTGCAGATGGGGAAAAGAGGTGTGGAGCAGGAGCCCAGCACAAGAAGGACATGATCTCACGGCTTTTAGGAAGCACTGAAATGTAAATAATGAAGAGAAAGGCAGAAGGCTGCATACCTAACCCCTTCACCTTAGCATTATGCTCTAGGATCTCCCCTGGCTGACACTGCCAATGCAGTGTTATCTTCCATGAACTGGGTGGTAATTTGAGATACAATGTTTTAATTATTAATAAAAGGCGCTTGGAGACATCATGCCCTATTAGAGAAACCTCTTACACTGAAACTGCAGATGGGGCAGAATGTCGGCTTAAACGATACGATTAATATTTATGCAGCTTCATAAGCTAGTTTAGATCCTGGCCATCACTGGTTTTCTGTGGACATGCTTGCCTGCTTGCATCCCTTCCCTCCCTTCTCTTTTTCCTCCTGCCCCCACCCTAGTAGTAATTGTGTGTCAACTGCTGCTGCCATAGCTCTCAGGCTCCAAGGTCAAGTTTTGAATCTAAAAGGGAGCTGAATGCTGCTGAGCTTTAAACTGGAATTCCTGCTCACCACCACCCCCCTTCAACCCCCTCCACCCCACTCCTCTCCCCGACTATTTTTGAGGAAGAAGAGGAGGGAGATCTGCTGGCATCTATTTAAGCGCAAAACAGGATGTATGAAAGCACAAAGCTCAGACGCTCAATCTTGGATTAGGGTTTAAATTTTGACAGGGTTTTAGGTGATGCAGAAGGAGAACAATAAGAAACTCAGGTTAGAGAAGCTCCTGAAAAAGATTAAGGGATCCTATGAAATGGTTCTGTAAGGTATAATGGACTGGGGAGCATCATGTTTATACTCTCTAAAATTTAAAGGAACAGGAACCAAGCATGTCTATCACGATTTCATTCAATAAAAGTTCCTCTATTTTTTCCAGTTGTGCTGAGTTGCCTGATTCTACCTCTCAGTGACAATATCAGCCCAGAGCCTATCAATACATCACTGTGGGATAATTCAGTCATGGCACGTTTTAAATGAAATATCCACAAATTGGATTACAGCCCCAGAGCACTCAGTAATTCATGATTTCACTGCGTAATAACAAGTGTGTTTGCATAGGAAAAGGGTCAGTAAATTTAGCATAAAGCCTCACTTCTCCAGTTTTATGTGATGAGAGCAGACGAAAAAGCCTTGCTTTGCCTATTCAGCAGCACTAACCTTAAACCTCCCCATTTGCGAGTGAATGCAAAGCTGTGAGCATTAGAGGGCAGCACAGTAACACTTTCCCACCTGCAAGGAAAACGATTTTAGGATGCCATCACTTCCAAGTGGTCCAATTCAGCCAGCTCCGACAGACCTCCAGGAGTTTCACTTACCTACCATGAAGAGAGCTCTTCTCCTGAAGGGCTGGGGAGCAGAGGATGGGGACAGTGTTGGCCACAGGAATAGGCGAACCAACAGCAACTTTCACACTGTGGCTGCCCATAAAGTTCCTGACCTTATGGTCTCTCTGTTGGCAAAAGAGAGAGACCATTTGTCCATTTGTGGCTTGCTTTCTTTGCTCTCACTTTATAAAGCTTCTAATGCTTTTTCTCTGGGCAGGGGCAGAATAAATCCGGTCCAATGACTAACATACCAGTTGAGTTGTGATTGAAGCATATTATATCTTCCAGACACACACAAAAAAAGTCTGTCTTTGGAAAGGGCAAGTTTAAACATGAAAAGAACTAATGATCTGTAATAATGACAAATCACCCTGTGTGTTATCTAATTTACTAGCGCCAGGCACCTTGGTAATTTTTGTGCTCTGAGTAGGAGACTGGTTCTCGGTAAATAATCCATAATTACACTACCATCAGATGAAGATTGATTCAAGAAGGCCATTTTTATCCTGCAGGATCTGAAGGATTTATTCTTTTCCCTTCTTCTTATTTTACTAAGTCGCTTTAGTTGTGACAAGATAAGTACATACAGTATTGGAATATACATGAAAAAGCTACAGAACACCTCCATTTCCCAGACAAGCCAGAAAACGGATTCAATTGTAACAAGATGAGACAGCCCCAGCTCCCACCTAGGTGTCACAACAAGCCCAGCTAGAGATCCAGATCAGCAAGTGACCTCTGGACTCTGCAGGCTGGTGGCCTGGAAATAAGGCTAATGAGGAGGTGATCTGCTCCATCCCCGAGCAGCCAGTTTCTGACCATGACTCTTGCTTGCCCCATCCTCCCCATGGCACAGCAGCCAGCTCACAGAGGACCAGCACTGATCAGAGGCAAGTGCTGAGCATCTCACAACTTGCTGTACCAGGCTGTGTGTCCTGAGGCGATGTAGCTGGGGTTTAGGAGGCATGAGCGACACAAAAAAAGGCATGCCCAGAACCAAAGGGAAGTAAAATTCTTTCACAACTAATTAGAATGGCTTGTGTCCTAACTCCATCTTTCAGGCAGGTGAGAAGCTTTTTCTCATGGTAACAAAAGGAAAGCCTGTGAACAGATGCCTGAGGCCTGCAACACACATTCATAAGACAGGAAGGAAAAAAGAAGAGGAGAAAAAGTCTGCTTGAGTACTTTCAGCAAACCATCTGAGTGAAGGCTTGTATCATTGAATTAGCTTTTAAATCAACTAGACCTTCCATAGTCAAAGCCAATGCTTTCATTCTTGTACACTCAGTTTGACATCCTTTGCCCACTCATTCAAACAGTACCCGCTATCACTGAACTGTGCTGCAGGGTACTTGACAAAACAGTGAAAAAACAAAAAAATACATAAATAAAACTTGGCATGATATGTCTTTCTGCCTATGTAGATCAACAGCCTCGCCTTTGCCATGAATTTCTTCAAAACAGCTTTCCTTTCCAACTGACAGTAATTTATCATTGTCCAGGGAAAACTGTTATTTAATGCATTTAATTGTACCACAGATGATTGGGACTCCAATAAGGAAACTGACAGTTATGTTTATAAACTGATTATGAATAGTCTTCTAAAACATGACTCAGAGGAAAAAACACCAAAAACAGACAATGATTGCTTCTTGACTGCCTCTTTGAGCAATCTCTGACTCCTGCTTGCCCCATGAATATGCTTCTTGTTTATGTGGGCATCAGGTTGTTTTTAGAGAGAGTGTGTTGGGCTGGTTACCACCCTACAGGAAATACATATGGGCTTTATACATATAACTTCCTTTATTCATTTTACCCTCTTGCATCTACAGCCCAATATTTTACGGACTATATGAGCACCATTCATTACATGGGTCTTTCTCCAAGAGGTTGTACCTCTCCCTGGTAAAGTCTTTGGAAATACTGATAGAAAAGTACTAAAACCCAAACACAGATTCCACTTCTTAAAAGATGCTGCTGCAGTTATAATGGCAGTGCAGTATAGGACGGCAGGCAGACCTAAGATGGCCTTAAACTAATTAGCTCAGCTACCATCAGTTGTATGGCTGCACAAATATTTATCCATTTCCTAAATTCACGTTTTATTTTGAGCTATTCAAGTTCACAGATTCAAGGTATTTTGATTGTAGGTACAAGCTGCAGTCACAGAATAGAGACAGATACACTCTTAAGGGGAGAAAAATGGAGAGGAAAGAAATTTGATGAGAGAGAAAATGGAGAAGGAAAGAAAAAAAAGGCAGCTGTGGCAAAAAGAAGACATTGCTTGCTGCAACAAGCTCCTTCACTCTTGGTAAAAATTCAGTGTCACTATATCTTATGTAATATTTCTACTCCCTCCTCCCTGTTTCACTCACTGTCCCATTCATTATGGTTCTCTCTAGGGTCCTGCAGTCTCCTACAAGACTCAAGCACAAGTGCTGAAACAGTGTAGGCCATGAGGGAGCTAAGTTTCTCTGGGGGTTCAGAAAAATACCCTTGACTGAGTCCTCTGTGGCAAGAGCAAATAACTGGTGTGACAAAAAAAAAAAGTACAGGGCCACAAAATGTTTTATTCCCAGTTCAAGGTTTATCCTCAAAATCCTGGAAGGTCTTTGAAATATTTGCTAGGCTAAAACCATGTCAGTCAACAGTCCTAAGATTGACCTGTGTCACAGGCCATTTTTCAGATAGCTTCAGCCCAACCCATCTAGTGTACAAAAATCAAAGCAGGAGCTTCAGCTATTGTCTCTAATGACTGTGGATCCTCTTCCAGCTTTTCTTGTGTGTTTGGATTGCTCATTTCCAGCACATAGCACTGGGACTACACCAGTTTAATTTCCTTTTCATGTAGGAAAAGCTTCACAGTACAAAATAGTGCAGCAATAAAAGAAGTGAGCACCAGCAAATGGCCTGTCAGCCATTTGCTGGTGCTCACTTCTTCACAGCCATTAAAAGTCTACTGTTTCTTTTTAGAAGGTGAAGACCCAGATGTCTGTCTGTCTGCACCATCCAACCAGGTGGGCTTGGCTGGGCAAATGTAATGTGCTCTTTGGCATGTGATTTGCTCTGGATCCTTTCTGAGGCACTGGAAAGGGTGAGGGAATGTCAGTCATACTATCAATTATATTGGATCAAAGAACTAAATGACAAAATTTCCAAGCCTACAAAAGGAAGAAAACTGTAAGAAAAGTCCTGCCTAAAGCTTCTCCTACTCTACATATGAAAAACTGTAGTCAATTTTGGTTTCTTGTGTAAAGTTCTCCAGTACTGTATCCAAATTTAACATCATAACCTTAGGATACAGTTCCCTCATTGTCCAGACAATTCACTATTTCACAGCTGTTTGCTGGTATGTTTCTGTGCTTGGAAGGCACTCTGGGATTATACCCTGACCTGGAATTTGAGAAATCAAATGGAGCTTCAGCGATGCAACTTTCTCTGCACACTCTCAGAGCTTCATCTATATTGACAGCTTCACTTCAGCAGCTATCTCCCACTAAATCTGGTCCTGAGCTAAAAACGTGGGAGTTTTGAGGACAGCTTCCCTGCTGTACCTGCTTTTCACATTTGCCAGCAATGTTGCATTCTGTGCGGAACACAGCTGCTCTGGTAAATCTTTCTGAAAAGCATTGAGGCTTCGAATGCTGCCTCAATTTTACACAGCTGAACAGTTGTGATAGCTTCCACACAGGAGATCAGATGCCTGAGTGCAGTGGATTTTTAAAGAGTTAGTGCTTTCAAATGCCTGCCTCTTGCAGGAACACCTCAAGAAACAGACTGTTCTGGGGGTTATATTCTGTCTCTCTCATTGAAGAAAGAAATAAGATTTCTTGGACAAGTGTGATATTACCAAGAGAATGCAGAACATGACTGGGAAAGGAGCTTCCTGGGCTCCTGAATGTAAAAATACAGTAGATATGCTTTAGGCAATGTTTTAATAGTACAAATGGCACTGACAATCTGCTTTTCTTATATGCATGGTCATAAATAATTGTAATACAGTCATTTGCTTGCTATTTCCTTAATTTGTAACTTTAACATGGCTTAGGGAGTGCTTTGATATAAGAGCTCCTTGCTCTGGTTTTTGGTTCTCTGCTTGGCATGGACCAGTCTACATGGTTGGAGAAGACAGTACAAGATACTCTTATTCCTCTTCTCCTGTGATGTCATTGTGATCTTCATGATTTGCCTGAGGGTAAGTTAATATAGCACTGCTTAGGAGTGGAGTCGCTTGTTACAGCAGTGCCTTTGGAGTTCCTTGGAGGATTGTATGAATGCATGATTTGGTGTGGCCTTTCTCTGTAGACCTCAATAGCTTTGTATGTGCATTTTTCCATCTGTGTGGAGCATGCTACAAGTCTGGGACCAACTTTTGGACAAGTTGCCCCTTTATGTGAGATGTAGCTGAAGTGGGTGCTATTGTTTGTGTAGGTTTTCAGACTGATAACATTTGTCCTTGTTTAGGTTGGAATATACTTTCCCCATCTTGAGTATCATCGAAGTGTAGAGTTGTTAAACAAAGGCATAGTTGCCCTACCATAGAAAAAAACTTTCTGCTGTTTTTTTTTTTATAAAATCATACACAATGTTGATGCATGACTTGTTTCATGGCTTGTAAAGACACATGGGTATATGGAGGACTCATAGACTTTCCCTACTCTGCTGGAAGTATATGTTCTGCATAATGCATTTATACACCATAGAGAAGGGGAAAGTGCTACCACTATGTCTTCTCTTGAGGAATAGTCATCTGTTGGTCTCATAGTTATGGAGGCAAAATCACACTGTAAAGACATACCACAATGAACTCTGCTGCAGAACCACACTAGCTTTGGGAAAAAGGTGCATGCCATATCTACAGGATCAGGTTTAAGGTGAAGATTGTCTCTGGGGTAACATATTTATTTCTTCCTCGAGAACATGACAGAAAATATCTTCAGCGTAGTGTAATCTATCTAATTACACAGGCAAAGAGAGCTCATCAGAAGTATATCTTTATGAGGTTCAATTACAAAAGCTACCTCAGGTAGGGAAAATACGACATCTGGCAGACAGGAGCAGATTCCTTCAGAGGTGAAGAAAGCTACTCAGCTGTCCTTTAAACTGAGTAGCAAGACTTTTAATGAGTGAGGCCTCCAGTCCCCATGACAATATGTTTAGTACACATATCTCTGCCATCACCTGTCCTCGTTTGAATAGTACATCCCTATTTTGGATGAACATGCACCCGCTTCTAATCACTCTTTTGCAGAATATCATGTTTTAATTCCTGGATTTCACGGTTCTGCATGATGTTGGGTGTCGCTCTATAGAAAGATGACTACTGTGCACGTGAAGTGTTTGAGTGATTGGGGAGGCACAGGCTGATGGAGTTGGGGAAGAGTGGAAATGCAGCATGAGCCGAGGAAACCACTGTTTAGGAAGGGTGAAGCCAATAAGTTGGAGCAAGATGTTTAGAGGACAGTGAGATGAGGCTGGGAGTGATTGATGAGGAAAGACCATGCTGGGAAAGAAAAGGGAGTCCCTGTGGACAAAGACCCTGTGCTGTGACGAAGATAATGGCATGGGAAAGAAAACGACAAATTTCCTTTAATGATTGTTAATTTTTAAATATATTTAAATGTTTCTATTCAGATCAGTTTTCCACTCATCAGTCTTCAGGCAAACTCTTGACCTTGTGACACCTCAGGCAAACCCTGTGTACTACTATGATGAAATGCTTAATCCCTGGACGGCTGTCTCCTTCATGGGAGGTAAGAAACAAGTGTGTGTGCTCTTTGCAGTACAGCAAATCACTGTTACACTTGTTTCATTTCTATCTTAAATTTCTCTGTATTAGTCCTTTTCACAACTCCTCAGCTTCTTCTTTCTACCAAGAAAGACGACCAACTGCCTGATTAGAGGAAAGGAGCTTGAAATGCAGTTGCTTGGTGTCAAGGACCTCCCTCAAGTCCCAGTTTGTGTTGAGCATCCAAACAGATGTTGCTGTTTGTGAATGTGGCCTGGGGAACTTTGATAATGGCTGGAAATAAGCCAGAATGGGTATATCAATGACACTTGGACAGGCTGTGCTTTGTCTTATTTTTCAGCTTTCTGTTTTCATTACCTTTGATAGTCCTCTCCCAACATTATCTTTTTTTTTCCCCTGGTGTGTTTTGTTTTGTTTTGTTTTGTTTTGTTTTGTTTTGTTTTGTTTTGTTTTGTTGTTTGGTTTGTTTTAGTAACGAAAAACCTTGCCTGGAAATGCCATAGAAGGATGAGGAGGGACAACCACAGCATGAGAGAATCATGTGTTTCAGCAAATGGGTATATTGCTAGGAACATAGCAAATAAACATACAGTATGGCTAGGAGTCCCTTGGCCAGGGAGGTCAAGCTGAAGGAAGGCAGAACAAGTTAGGGCTGAGAGTCCTGCTGCATTCCTTGCATTAGGGACCATGTCATCTGCATTCATCTCTATACATTTCAGTGAGAACCATCTTCGTTGCCTCAAGAAGTTAAATTGCATTTGCTTAGCTGACGGAAGGAGGTAGTTTTGAGGAAAGAATTGCTATAATTTTTTACATGCAGACTCATTAATTTCTGTGATGTGCTAAATCTGATCACTGATGGTTAGAGCAGGCACTTTCTAATTGCTACCCATAATGCACTTCTAACCTCGGTGAAGCTAAATTTGCAGCCTTTATTTTCATCTCCTTACATTTTGTTAGGTGGTATTATGTTGGTATCATGTACATTTATGAAAGAAAAACTGCTCTGCTCTCTAAAGGTACTGTCCAAACATCCACAGCAGAGGCAAGGGCTTCAAATGATTATGAATGCAAGGAGTCAATGGGAGCAAAGTCAATATAGTGTAATTTTGTTATGAAGTCTTCTGCCAGTTTGACACTGAATATATATTGGCTTCTTTCAGATGTGATTTTGCTGTGCTGTCCAATTATTTATAGTTCTAAGTTAAACATATATCTTGGGGCCTTTAAAAAATTACTCTTTTCCCCTACCTCAATGCTTTCATTTTTGATGTAGCTATCCAGAGAAATCTGGAACGAAGGAAGTTTTTTTGAAAGGTGGAACTTTTGTTCCTTGTTTATAGAAAAGTAAAAATAAGCTGGGAAACATAATGTCACATCTGCTTTCCATTCAAAGAAGTAATCTAGCAGTGGCAACCATGCATGAAGAACTGGATTTTATGGAAATGCTACCCCAGTGTCCCATTTGTTGAGAGGAATCTTCCACGTTCAGGACAGTTGACATCTCCATTGGCTTCACACATGGTTCTTGATGTGGGCATAGAAGTCTGAGTCTTCCAGGTGGCGTTTGCTTTGAAGAGGCGTCTGTAATGCCTGATTCAAGTAAAAAATTAATTAAGCCTACAGACTAAACTAAACTTGCATTGCTGTCTATGCTGTTGAAGAGCTTCCTGACATATTTTCCCTCTTGTGCAGCCTGTTGTGGGGTCAGATGAACAACCAGAGCTGATGCAAGGAGGAGATATTGCAAGAAGGTAGGGAAAACCAGGGGTTGCATTTTCAGTATCTGTTTTATTAGTTTACCTGTAAAATGAAACTTAAAGTTATACCCATCACAGCGAGAGCTAAACTTCATCCAGACCCCTCCATAGGTATGTTACGTTCAAGATCTGAAGGACGTCCTATTCTCGTGTGTCCCATTGCACAGAAGCACATGTCTGCTAAGCTTGTTGGCAGGAGCAATTAAACAGGAGCCAGAAAAACCTTCAAGTACTAGGTTTAGGAAAATGGGAAATAAGCTTGAAAATAGAATGCCCTGTGCTATGGCACGACTTCAGAGTGGCCTTTGGGGAAGTATTGGTCAGAAAATGCTGGATATGAGTTTACAGCCTTTTTGTGCACAAAAGAACATTTCACTTTGGAAGAGAGAAGTGACTTAGATGCTGGATCTCTTCACCTGATTTTAAGGGTTGCAGGCAAATGTCTGCACCTCTGGCTGGGTCCTGCCCTACCGTTAAGCCAAATGAGCTTCAAATGTTCAGCAGAAAAGGATAGGATATGACATGAGAAATTGCTGGATGTGACAGAGTGAGGAGCTGACAGAAGTTAGAGACAGTGCCATGAGGGATGGCTGGATTGCAGAGGAAACTAAGAGAGAGTTACATGAGAAACGGACAGGCTTAACTGAGCTGGGGAATGCTGGGGACCTTCCTGAATGTAGTCCTTCAAGGCCACCAGCACTTAGGTGACCATATCAGTAATACTTTATTTGGGTACAGATGCAGCAAAACTGGCATCCATGAGGAAAAGAAGTGCTTCTGTTTATTTGGGAAGAAGCTGTGGTTGGAAAAAGGTGATATGAGAGTGGCAGAAAGGAGGATCAAAAGTAGGACAGGGGATATAAGGCACACAAATCCTGTGAGTGGTGCTGACTGCAGGTACCTGATGATCAGCCCTGTTAGAATAAACCAAGTCTGTTCTTCTGACCACACCAATGGGGTCCAAGCTGTGGCTGGGAGGTCAAGGCCGAGGAAAATGCTCTGCTGGGCTCACATGGGGATGTCCAGTGAAACAATGGAGCATCCTAGTGTCACTGTGTCTGTGACCATTCCAGTCTTGAGAGTTCTGGCATCTGCCATCACTTCTTACACTGATAGATATGGTCCTGGGGTACCTTACCTGAGACAGGAACAAATAAATCCTTGGTCCCAAATTGCAGACTGGCATTTTGTCCCAAGAATATCTACAAATAAAAAGGTAAAGTAAAACTAACAAGAATGTATCAGAAAGGGAAATATAACCCATAAAAGGTTTGTTGGGAAAAAGTATTTATTATTTTAGTGGGGTGCAGTGGGTTACTTAGGGACAATTTATCAGTGTTCTTACACTAATCAAGTGGGAATTCTTGGAGGACTAATCATAAATAAACATAATCATATCCTGCCTAGATGGATACGGGTTTAAACATAGATGCAGTTGCTGGCAGATTGTTCTATAAAGATACTGAATGCAGAGGGGATATGTGAAATTAGGAGCAGAATGGGCTAATTAAGATCTTCAGATATGATACAGAGAAAACTAAAATTTATGGGGTGTCCCATATTTTAGGCAGCGCGCGGTTAGACTTGCAAAATAAAAGACAGCTTGGCCTGTAAAAACGTGGATAGCTTGGTGGAAAGAAGGGGAGTTGAGATAGAGAAGCTGATGTATAACCTTGAGCTTATTTTCATAGACATATCTGCACTTGAAAAATAAGAGAACGATACTAAAATGTGAAGGCAGAATGACCTTAGAGGTAAAGAAGGAATGAACTGATGCACCTGGGAAGAGAAACAGTGGTTCTTGTGGTTACATAAAGCAGTCAGGGTCAAAGTTCAAAGCCAAGAAAGACTACAAGTCTTCATCAAAAGACCGCCAGCAACCACCCAGAGACTAAAACATACATGCGATAGTAGATGGAGACCTAGGATAATGACATCTTGGAAAGGCGTTGAATATGTCACCAACTTACTGGGAATATCATTTATATATATAGTTTAACGATGTAAGTCTACTCCTTATAACCCTTGGTATGTATGTTGGGTGGAGAGATCTTCTATACACTCAGCACTGGAAATAAAGAATACCTGCTTAATAACTTGGGTTAATGAGTTTTCACCATGTCAGGTGCTTAAAACTGGGTTATTACATTGAATGTTGCTAACTTGCCTGTGCCTTCTAAAAACGTTGTTTTCTTGAGTTGTTTAAAGAATCTTTTGAGTTTTTTTGTGTGTGTGTGTTTTTCTTTCTCTCTTTTTTTTTTTTTTTTTTTGACCTAACTCGCTCCCCCAACACTTCTGTTTTGACCTTTCAGGGACACCCAGGTGCACAGTGGAGAGTCTGACCTAAGGAACAGCAGCTGGAGAGCACTGAGCCCACCCTGAAGTTTCTCAGTCCTGCTATCTCCGATGTGTTTTGCCTGGGAAGCCTCTGGGAACACACTGGCACTGAATAACATTGAAAAGGAAAAAAAAAAAAAGCCACCACAACTTTTGAAGCAGCAACTTTTTTTGTTTTCTTAAGGGTTACTGAGCAAGTCCACACATGCTGAACATTGTCTTCCAAGCAGGTCTAGTGGTTGGTTAAAAACTCCTTATGTTTTCTCCTTACTGTGGAGAACTTACTGTGTCTGCTGTCATTTTCCATTTCACCCAAGGACCTCTTGGCCACCTTATGAATTTATTTAGTAGAAGCAACAGGAAGTCTGGAGGAAAGTGGACATGGCAGAGCTGTAAAAAAAAACACATTGTGGCAAAGGAAAGGAAATGCTGTATCTCTGCATCAGCACTTCCACATGAAAGGATAAAGATACAGGGCTAACCAGAATTAATCAGATGCTTCTTTTCCATACATAATTTAAGTTGTTCTCATTTTTTCAGATTATAAAAAATTTCTGAAGATCCAGAAGGGTTCAGCACTCATGACAAAATTGTTGGATCTTTCCAAACTTTCTGGCAGATTGTCAGCAATTTCAATTGCTAGGGAATTGCAGGTAGTTTGTTGGCACAAATATTTGACAAGTACTTGTCTGGGACACTACTCTGGGAAGCCAATGGTCACATCTCTCCAGATGCGAGGATCAAGCCTGAGCTCCAACGAGCCATCAGCATTAGAGGGAATACATCTCCTCGGCTGCTTCACTACCACAGCCTTTAGTGTGGAAACGTTTTGCGATACCCCTATAGCACAAGCACGTGAATTCGCTCACTTTGCTTTCTGAGCAGCTGCATTGTGAGTTTGTGTTTTTTTCTGTCAGCTGTGCCCCTATCAACATTCGGTGGGTTCAGGTTGAATGCATGTTGTTATGCTATTTTTTGTGTGTGGTTATTGGAATTGCTTCTTGTTTGCATGTTGGTAGTTGCCTGCCAGCTGTGGTTAGATTCTGCTGGACAATTAGCAGTTTTCCCCCATCCCCATCTGGTAGAATAGACTTACTCCATGTGTATCTTGCATGTGATAAGGTCTGAGGTTCAGATGGAGATGTTTTGGTAAAAAGCTGTTCTTTGCTGTCCAGAGAAGGGGTCTCCTGTGTGTTTTACATATTTTGAGGGAACTATGGCTTCTGAGAGTGACAGAATTGCTGTTTCAGTGGTGCAATGCTTCAGTTAGATCCTAGTGCCCACAGTTCTCCCAGAAATGAAGGAGAACCATAGAAATGGTACGTCTAATTTGGCAAATAATAAATATCAAGGATTTTTTTTTCCTTTTACACAAGCTTTGTTCGTGACCTGCTTTGTTCCCACCTCCTGCAAAGTTCCAAATTAACAGATACCTTGTAAAACCAATCACTGCAGGATGGAATTGTTTCAGAGTCCACTTCACTACACCTCATTCTGCCAAATTCCAGCAGATCATGGAAGTCATGCTGTGCACCCATTTAAATGGAAAAGCTCACAGGCTTGGTTGGGCCATTTCAAAGTTTGCAGAGATTTAGCTTTAATCCTCTTAAAATATTAGGCCATGTGACCTTGCATACCATATTGTCAGTGGGATAAAGATCCCTTTGATTTTTATTTACACTTCTTCACATGGAAGGAGGCAGGTTAATTCATTACATCTTGGTGCCACCTTTGGCTCCCCATCCCCTCCCTTAGGTCACTCATGTGGAAGCAGGAATGCTGTGGCAAGCAGAGTTTGCATTTTTCTGCTGTCCTGTGTTCCAGTTTGTTCTCCAGAGGCATGCTTACAAGATGTCAGCTTTATAGGCAAATAAATTATTTTATTTTTGCATTAGACATGTCCTTCCACCTATCTTTAGAGAGTGGAGTTTTTCACTATAAATGTTTCATGCAGACAATTTCCACTATTCATGTACTAGCTTTAACTTTATAACTTTTCAATTAAACAATAGTTTTTGAAAGCTGGCAGTAGTTCCAATCCCTTGTTGTTATGAATTTTGCCTTCAAGATTTTTATTTTTTATGTTTACAGCGTAGAAAAAGGAAGGCATAAGGAGTATAGAGAGGAAAAATGCTGTAACCAGGGAGGATAATGGGTTTCAAAAAAAACAGAGTACACAGAAGTCCCACAGCCCTTATCATCATTACTTTGCATAGTTACTTACACACATGCGAAATTAGTAAAAAAATAATAAATATTTACTAGTGGGCTTGGCTGCGAAATTAGGTTCCATGCAAGGAAAAATATGGGTCTTTTCTGTCCAGGAGAGGAGGGAAAGGGAAGGAATATTTTACAGAGGTAAATTGAGATAATTTTCATGCTGTCCAAGCATTCAGTGTTTTGACATTGAAAAAAAATCGCAAGAGTCTAGATACTTTTTGTGAAAATATAATTTTAACCAAAACTTGTTTTTCTGTCTCATACTGCATTCAAATTCTGGCTAGTGTTGTTTCTATATATTTTCCTATAGTCCAAACTAAGTAAGAGTAAAGCAAGGGCTGTTTCAGGTCTAGTGCTAAAGATATAGTACTTGTCCATACAGCTCATAAGTTTAAAGTCAAAATATTAACCTGTTCTGCCATCTGCTAATCCAAGCTATCCTTACACCATGCCAATACTATGAAGGTCATATTTTGTCCATTGTCTCTCCCAACATATCCTTCTTTCTGAAAGAAATAACACTTGTTACTTATCTCTGTACTTCCCAATGCTTCATCAGGCAGCAGTGTAGTTTATAAATTATTAAAAAACATAAAAGCCCATTAATCACCTTCTACAACAAAGTAGCCTGCTCAGTTCGATGGAGGGGGAGCAGTGGGCATTGTCTACCTGGATTTCTCCAAGGCTTTCAGTTTGGTTCCCCACAGCCTTCCAGAGAAACTGATGCTTTCTGGTCTAGAGAAGTGGTCTGTGTGGTGGGTGGGTAACCAGCTGACACCCAGAGGGTGGTGGGAAATAGCTTTTTTGAACTGTCACAAGGAGCAGTCTCCTAGGCATCGAGATGAGGCCAGTGCCATTTAATATCTCTATAAGTGATTTGGATGGTGGGATCAAGCACACCATGATGAAGTTTGTGCACAATATCAATCCGAGTGGGGAAGTAGACACTTCAGAAGGGAGAGCCAGGTAGGCTGGAAGAGTGGGCTGTCAAGAACATTATGAAGTTCAACATGAAAAAGTGCAAGGCTTTGCAGCTGGGAAAACATAAGCCAGGAGTGCAGCACAGACTGGGATCCACCTGGCTGGAGAGCAGATCTGTGGAGAGGAACCTGGGGTCCTGGTGGACAGCCAGCTTAATATGAATGAACAATGTCCTGCAGCAGCAAAGAAAGCCAACAGGATGGTGGGCTGCATCAACAAGGGCATCACTGTTGGAGATTAAGAAATCATGGTCTCAATCTACACAGTATTTGTCATGATACACCTGGAATACTGGATTCAGTTTTGGTCCTCTCTTTTGGACAGGTTGGATTGGGTCCACAGAAGAGCCATCAGGAGGATCATGTCTGTGAAGCCTGCTGTATGAGGAAGGGCTGAGAGACCTGGGTTTTTTCAGACTTGAGAAAAGAAAGCTTCGAATTACCTCATCACCATGAACTTAGAAGGGTGACTACAGAGAAACTAGAGACTCTCATTTTAACAGGACTCACATGGACAAGATGAGAGGTAATGGGTGCAAGTTCCTCCTGGGGAGATTCCAACTGTACACTAGAGAAAAAAATTTCACAACCAGGACACTCAGCCATTGGAATAATCTCCCCAAGGAAGTGAGGGATTCCCTGACATCTGGCACTTCTAAGATTTAGCTGGACAATGTGCTGGGCCATCTTGTCTAGGCAGTGCTTTTGTCTAGATAGAGCTTTTGCTCATATCAGACCAGATGATGTTCCTTCCAACCTGTTATTCTATGATTATGTAATTCTGTAAACAAAGCAAAGAAAATTTACCAAGAGATCTAATACAAGGTATCTCTCATCTAAACTTTATCTGTTCAGCTTCATTTCCACATGAAAATGCCTGGTTCCAAAAGAAGCTGTAGATCTACAGACTTTCCCACCAGTGACAATCTGTGAGGAGTTCTGTGGGATTTAATAGCCCTTAAAATGTGTTCAATCTAGCCTAAGGAAGACAAATTTAAGGGACATCTTCTAATTTAAATATCACCCTGATCCAAGAATTTTCCAGCTTGCAAGTAGTACCTACATGTTCAAACTGTCAAAGGTTAGAAAACCCTGGCTTTTTATTTAATTGTACTGTACATCTTACACATTCAGAAACATTTTCTTTGCAGGTGAATCTACAATACATAAAAGCTTTAGAAGTAAAATAATTCCATTTTGAGGGTCAGGGACAGAAGAATGAGATGAGGGAGACAGCTGTAGCAATTTGGAGGCCTGGCTCAATTTCTGTCTGAAAGGGTAGAGAGCACACTTAAAACATGTGGAAGATTCTGCTCTGCTTTACTTTTCGTTATATACAGCTGCAGCCAAAGAGATTATCTTCCCCCTACCTCACCCTCTCCCAAAAGCAGGAGTGAGGACTGGAACAAGGGCAGCAAACTCCAGGAAACATGATGAGTCAGAGGCTTCAGCTGTGATTTGTGCAGCCTGGCATATTAATGTAAACTGATAGCAGCTTATAATGGGCATCTGCTATTGCTTCCTGTTAAAGATAGGGTACTGGACTTGCTGGACATTTGATGTGACCCAAGTACAGCTGCTCTGGTGCTCTTTGTAAGGGCTCAGACCATTTCCACAGCCACTCAGGAGCAGAAAAAAAAAGCCATGTGAGAACTGACCATCTCAAGTTCCTTGGACACTTCTGCGTAAATCAACAGAACTTAGAATCATAGAATCATAGAAAGGCTAGAGTTGGAAGGGACTCCCAGAGGTCATCAAGTCCAACCCCTCTGCTAGAAGCAGGGACACCCGCAACTTGATCAGGTTGCTCAGGGCCTCATCCAACCTGGCCTTGAACATCTCCGGGGATGGGGCATCCACCACCTCCCTGGGCAACCTGTTCCAGTGCTCCACCACTCTTACAGTAAAGAACTTTCTTCTAATATCCAATCTAAATCTACCTCCCCCTATTTTGAAACCATTACCCCTTGTCCTATCACAACTTGTGAGTTTGAGGCGATAAAAGTTAGGATTGATCTTTTGGGGAGTAAGGGAGGACATGTTCACTAAGAGGCTCAAAGCTATATATGGATTGGCTTATGTTTTTTTTAAGTTAGGTTGAAATTTGGTTTCTGTCTGGTCCTTGAAGGCTTAAAATGTACCAGACATGGTTAAAGTGTGTGGTGGTTTGACCCTGGCTGGAGGCCAGACTCCCACCAAAGCCCCTCTTAGCTGTACAGGGGAGAAAATACATGTTGAGAGGCTTTGGAGTCGAGATAAGGACAGGGAGAGATCATTCTGTAATTAGCACCATGGGCAAAATAGACTTGGCACAGAAGAAAGGCAAGAAACCTCTCTGATTTATTACACTACACTACAGAAACCAGAGTCAGGTAATAAGTAGAAACCCCTATTAAAACACTACCCCCCTCCCCTCCCTTCTTTGCAGATTTCACTTTATTCATTATTTTCTCCTCCCCAGGATGTCAAGGGGCTGGGGGAGGTGGGGGGTGCATTTCTCACACTTTCCTTACACCAGCATGGGGTCCCACCCACAGGAGACAGTCCTCCATGACCTTCTCCAAGTGAGTCCCCTCCCACAGGGCCTTGGCTCTTTACCAACTGCCCCAGCGTGGGTCACATCTATAAACTCCTAAAATGTCTCTCAGTCTCTTAGTCCCAGACTGCTGGCCCCAGCCTGGTCCCCCACAGAGTCACAAGCACCCCTAGCAAACCTGCTCCAGTGTGGGTATCTCTCTGCCTCTTGTCTCTCTCCATGGGCATGTCTCTCCACGGACTGAAGGTTCTGTCAGGGACTTGCTCCAATGTAGGTCACAGATTCTTCCCTATTCCTCCACCTGCTCCATGGTGGGCTCCTGTCTGGCCCAGGTGCCTCTCCACAGGCTACAGGTGGGGTCTCTTTGTCCTCCATGGGCTGCTGGGACACACACTGCTTCACCATGGTATTCTCCACATGCCACAGGGAATCTTCTCTCAGTGCCACTCCCTCATCACCTTCACTGACCTTGGTGTCTGCAAAGTTTCTTCCATCTTCTCACTCCCTTCTCTAGTGGCAAAATGTGGCTGTTTGCATTCTTCTCTCTCGAAAATGTTTTTCCCAGTGGTGCTGTGACCAGCACTGATGGGCCCGGCTGGCCATGTCAGCAACAGGTTTTGGGAGTTTGGCCTTGGGAGCCCAGCTGGGATTTGCTTTGTTGGACCCTCAAGAAACTTCTAGATGCTTCTTAAAAGAAGCCACATTGCAAACCCACCACAAAGTGAATCCCAAATAATATCATGGGGGTTGTGTCCAATCAAAAGGGAAGGCAAGTCGGTGCCAGTTATGTGTGAGAATGATCACTCAGTTTCTCCCTGAATAGTCAGTTTTGTTACCTTGTATCTTTTGGTACTCCAAGAAAGATGATAGGTGTGTGAAGGGAAAAAAAAAGGTGTCTAAAGAAAACTGAGGTTGCAAATTTGTTGGGAGATTTGGGAGCAGATGTGAAAATTGAGGCTGCTTTTAATTCTTTTTTAAATAGCTGGATGGCAAGTCAATGGTATTTCTCTAAATGCGTGGTTATATGCTGAACAGGTATATAGCATGTATCAGAGTGTTAGATCTACAGATCGCTTCTCTGGAATGGTATATAACCTATGCTGAAAATTAAATGTCATCCCACATTTAGTGTTTGATACAGTGAAATATGACTTTTGAGACCTGGGTATAGAATTGAGAACTAAGTGAATACTTTGAAATCCTGCTGCTGCCACGTGAAGGAGGAAGGCAAAAGGTTCATTCTGGAGCGGATGGGGGTGCCACAACCTTTTCCTTGTGATGAAGTGACTGGATTAGACAGTTTCCACATAAACAGATGTGGGGAAGCTTATTACTATCTTAAAGCACTAGTGGCAGGCAGCAGTGATGTGAGAGAAGCACCAGGTTATAATCACAGACTTTTTCTCAAGATTCAAGCTGTTGCTTTTCTATTTTTCCATCCTTTCCCCCTTCTGAGTGATCTGAAAAAATTATTAGTTGCTGTGAGAGGTGATAAATGGAGGGGAATGGGAATCTCACTGTCCAGAAATTAGGACAGGGATTTATTTTTTACTTCCTTCCAAAACTGCCTCTTGCCCTTAAAGCCTTCTTCCCTCTTCCTCTCTGCAGAAGTTGCGTGCTGCCCCTCTTCTCCACTCTGCTTATGCAATTAGCAGCCAAACTTAGCCCTCCACTCCCTTCGGCCACAGGCAGGCAGAGTCCTGCTGTCCCACCTGTCCAGCCCTGCATACCCAGCTGTCGGCTGCACGGCAAACTGCATGCCCAAGAATGCGCCGTGGGTCCTTCCATGCTGCCGGTGCAGCGGCTGCACGGGAGCAGCTGGGGATTGAGTGGGGAATGAGATGGCTGATGGGGTGAAAAGGAGTTGTGGGTAAAGGGGATGTAATTCCCTCAGTGGACATGCCAGCTTATTTTGGGAAGCTCAATTGGTGAATGATTTCATTTTGAGTGATGCAGCGCAGGGGTGTGTCTCACTTTCGCAGTGCGATAAGGTTTTTTTTCCATTTGTTTTTTTTTTTTTTCAGTTTGAAAAACAAAACAAATTCAAAATTGAGAAATATAAAAATGTGGCCAAACATTCCTGTTAGGAGTATGGGAAGTTAAAAGGAAGAGGAAGAAAGCAACACTAAATAACAAATTCCCTACATGCTGGGCAGAATGACCTGGGAGGCACACTCCTGGAGAAGGAGCAGGCAGTGGCTCCTCCACTGCTCACAGACAGGCAATGAAACCTGGGAACAAGGGCATGGAAAGTTTGAGATTAGCTCACAAAGACCAAGAGGATAAAACTCATTAGAGATGGGAACAGTAGAAAGGAAAGTTCTGTCAAATCACACATGTTGTTGGGATAGGAATCAGACGAGTTGTGTGGTATGTGTCTCCAAGGAAAGAATATTACAGTGAGTCCTCACTCCAGCATAAACATCACCTGAGAGGCTCTCAGGAAAAGGAGTGGATCTTAAAAAAGTACCTTTTGCTTTTTGATTGAGAGTGAACTATGGGTGTAACAAGCAAAAGCTGTTTTAATTTGGTGCTACTTAAAAGGTGATCACTTTAAGTATAGCAATTCCTCCTGGCTGTATAGGAGTCACTGAAATCTCAGAGGCTTAAAAATGAAAGGTGGCTTCCATTCAGAGCAAGGAGTTCTCCTCCCTAAAGTCTCTCTCCGGCTGTGGTGAGGAAGGGATATGATGGTTGAATCAAAATGTTCCAATAAACACATCCACCTGGGGAGTGAATCCCAATGGGCAGCAAATACAGCACCCAGACTGCTACCTTGGAACATGAAAGCAGGTTAGGTTATAAATGCAACAATAATTACAGCATCACTGAAGGCAGTTTCACCATAAATGGAAACTTCAGATGATACGAAGGAGTCAGGGAGGATATGAGAGACTGCTTTGAGATCTGAGGGTAAAATGAAAAAGACCAGTTCTGGAATAACACCGGGGCCAGGAAAAATAATGTGACAAATGGATTGGTCAGTGCTTCCAGGGAGAAGATGCAAGCAGACAAAACAAAAAATTAATAAAGGATATTCAAAGACCTTACAGGGAAGAAGGCTTTCTCAACTCCTTGTGGTGAAGAAAATAAACATTGTGAGACAGGCGTGCCAATAAAAGACCTGGAAAATACGTTAAACAAGTTCCACTCTGAGTAACTAAACAGATGCTTTTTATTTCTGCTACAGCTAGAAAAAAGGGACAGCCTGGGAAAGAGCCAGAGTCTGGCTTGGTTGGTTGGGATGGCACCAAAACGTATAGCCTCTGGGAAGGCAAAGAGGAGTACTCATGACTATCAGGACACATGGGGATGGGCTTCACACTTGGCAGAGGCAGTTCTAGCCTTGCCTCAGACATCAGCAAACATCTACAGATCCCACTGCAGAGGAGGTGGGTGTTTTCTGCTGCTGATCTCTCGTTACTTACATCGCCAAGCTGTTACTGAGAGCTGGTTGTTTTGAACTGAGGTGCTGATGGTGGTTGTCTGCACGCCCAAGCACTGATAACCTGTACTGCCGTGGCCATGGAGCTGCTTGTGGGGATTTACGTCTTGCTGTGACATGGCTGCAGGGTCCTTCTGCAAACCCTCTTTGGTTGAATGATGGACTTAATACTCTTACTGGCTGTGCTGAAGGCTCCAAGTCACTTGGAAGTGTCTGTCCCACTCTAAAGATGCTGTATTTTATGTGTGGATACCCCTCTGTTTGGAAAAAAAAATGCTGGACTAAATATAGTAGCAGACAAAATGTAGTAGCACATGCTGTGACTGTGCTCCTTAGTTCCCTGACTGAAGGTTTTATAACTTCATGCCAAAATGCTGAGCAGTTATGGCTGTCCATGAGATCAAGGATGGCCATATTTAACACTGCTGAAGTAAAAGTCCTCTAAAAATTCAGGACCTATTTGTGGGACTCCTGAGAAATATCTGCTGGCTTTTTAATTTCATCTGACTTCTTAATGCATAAATGAGGAGTGGTAACGGTGACCACATGCGCTGTGTTGCAGCCCCACATCAGAGGGACATGGTGGAGGTTCCTGCCTCCCTTCTCACAACCCTGTTTCTGGGAGTAGACACCCACACCTGTGTATGGACCTAGAGACAGGCATGCACTCCAGTCTGGGTGCCTGGATGGAAGAAACGGGGTGTGAGGGCACGTTTTGGTGGGTTGATGTGCAGCCTCGCTTCATCAGCTTCCCATCTTTAAAATGGAGGCAATATAAACTCCTCTCTAATTTAAAGATAAATTAACTTCTGCTTCTGAAGCATTCAAGTGACATATTGAGGAACACCACAGGAGAGTTCATGAAGAGATAAATTATTTTATACAGAGGGAAGGGATTTGGTTAGTGTACAGTTAAGCAGAGCCTGGAACTAGATGGTAGGTGACTGGGAATGAAGCAATATATCACACAGCTAGGCACTGGCACCATCTATTGCACTGAGTGAAGCACAGGGTTTCATCAGAAGAAATAGCATGTGGCCTTATAATTAAAGCTGTATTGTAAATGGGGGGGGGGGCACACACATAAAATCTTAAACCTGCCATTTCCTAACCGTTGAACAGTAGACTTTGCACCCACAATGTTCTAATGTTCTTTTAATGTTGTTGGGTTGGGGCTTTTTGGTATGCTGGTTTTGTTGTGGGGGTGGGTTTTTGGTTTTGGTTTCTTTTTTGGTTTTTTTTTGTTTGTTTGTTTTTTCTATTTAGCACAATACAAAGCAGAAAAGGCTTTAATTACTAATTAGAAGTGACAACAGGATGGATATCTGTGGCACTGGGCTGCACAGGAATGTAGTGGAGTCAGCAGTCCAGTCCATGATTGTTTAATCCAGGATTTAAGCAGTCTCTGGGAAGTAATACAACATGCTGCAGTGTCTGTTCATCAGCCTGCAGGTTAGAGAGGAGTGGGTAAGGGCTGCATCTCTGTATTGCCCAATTATTTTGTTTCCCACATAGAGAGATGTGCCCCAGCAAATCAGCACGATATGATGCAACATTTTGCTTGTACCTCATATGGTGTTCAAGAGGCAAGAAATGAATGCACCTGCTTCAGCATATACTCCTTTCTCCCACCATGTGTTTCGTTCTGCCTTGCAGAATTCATTTGTGTTAAACAAATGTGAAACATTAACACAAGGATAGTAGAGAAGCAAGTTGACTTTTGGTGCCTAGAAGTAATGAGAGATTCTTGCCTCTCAATGAACTTTGTGTCACTCAAGCTTAACCTTTACATGCTTGTGTAGGATAAGAGATAGATTAGGTTTGCAGGAGGACTGGAGGTTAAAAAACAGAAAAAGACCTTAAATCCCAAAGGCATGGAGGAGAAGCCAGAGGTCTCATTGCTTTGCATCAGATGGTAGTTGTTCTTTGAAGCAGCTCTGATACACACAAGGTAGCATAGTGCCATGACGTTACAGACTCCTCCATTCTGTGAACCTTAGACAAGGTTTTCAGAGGAACAGATCCTTACACAGCAAATTTAAGCCTACAGCTCAGCTGCTTAGACTGTTGTTTCACATTTACTTTCAGACAGCATAAGATCAGCACCACATGATGGTGGTGCTTAGATGAAGCTTTGCCATGCTCAGCCACTTGGTCCTGCACCTGCATTGACATCCTTTCTTGTGCCCCATGCAAAAGAAGAAATGATGTGGGAGTGGGAATGAGAAGCCCAAGTGGGCAGATCTGCCACCCTAGTAATTATCTGGTGCTGCAAGACATGTTTATGCTGATTCAAGCCCTAGTCACAATTGTCTCATGGAGTATCACTAAGTGATACAGCCCATGAGGTTTCTGCAGACCATGAAAATTGCTCCAATGTATAGGTCAGTAAAAATAATGGAGAGAATTCATAAATAAACGTATACAGTAATTAAAAGTCCTCAGGATGGTAGGTATATGCAAGTTCGGAGACCTTCAGTACTAGGAGTGCACAGGCAAAACTAATGCAGGTGCCTTTTTGTGTTACCCACTACACCTCTCCTCTAGGAGTGGGGGCACCACAAAACTCTTCACTCTTCTCAGTGTTACCAGATGCCTGGCTCTGCAGCTTGGGTCAGACCATTCCTAAAGACTGCACATATGGGTTTCATTTGGATGTGTGAGAGACCCTGATATGGTGAGCTGTGGGCACTGTGGTATATGCTGAAGTCTCTGCTCCCCGAAAACAGTATAAGTGAAGGCCCTGAATTGAGTGAGAATGTAATGCTATGCAGTGTAAACTAGACTAAAACAGAACTGCTCTGGTTCTTCCACCTTTTCTGAGACCAATTTTAAGTCCCCACCCTTCCTCTTTTTGCTGCTGCTCGTAAGACCATGGCATGAGATCTGAACCAAATGAATGATCTGGAAGCTTTTTTTTTTTTAGGTTTTATGCCGTTAGTTTCAGCTCTCCAGTTGGTTTCAGCCCCCCGAACAAGTTCTTCAGGCAGTTGTGTGGGTATCAATCCTGATGTGAGGGAGAGGGCAAGAGCTGCTGAGTGCAATGCTACCTGGGGCACAACCAGCTTGAATCAACCTCACCTACTAAGGAATTATGGCTTCATTGAATATTCTGAGCCCTTCATGTTGCTTCTGGCCCTGTAGAAGTGAGCTATATACAGCCCTTGATTACAGACTATGCCTAAACAATTGTCTAGCCCAAAGACATGCCTAGAAATCTCTATCACTCTCATTGATTCAGAATGAAAAGCCCACTAGACCTCACCTCCACCTTCCAAAGCAGTCCTTCACAGTGTTTTTGTTGCTTGCATGCATTAATGCTTATGGCAACTTTGAGCCTTTTGTATTCATCATGTGGGATGGTAATGGGCTGTGGTATAAACATATGACAAGTTTGTGCTACAGGGATCAAATTAAAACTAATTCCAGGGAGGTGAGGAGAGAAGGAGAAAAAGGAGGTGATGAAGAACTGGTAGGGGAAACGATATAAAAAATAATCCCAGGCATCTTTATAGATCAGCCAGTATATTTACAGTTACTGTTGAGAGATGAGTTATTGAATCATACCTATTTTCACCCTGGCCATAGATTTCAAAAATGCATGCAAGTACAATTATCTTCACCCAAGCGGTGAACATTTGGACAGTTATCAAATCTAAACATTGTTTATGAATCGATTTTTTGCCTCCTTAAGTTCAGCTTGGCTATCCTTGCAGCATACCAAGCACCATAACCAGCCTGACGGATTACACAAGGGTTACATTTTGCATCTGGAATCCTGCATGTAGCCCTCATCCTGGAGAGATGTTTTCAAATGCCTGCAGTTGGGGTAGGAAAGAACCACAGGAAGATGTATCCTTCTTCCCTCTAAATGTAATTCTAAAGCTAATGTTCTGTAAGAACAGTCCTTCTTTATTGTGCAGATAACTCTAGATATGCTTCTGTGTTCTTGTTGTTGATTAGTAGCATAAGCTCTGAGGGGTAACGGGGGCTTGACATTTTCTGCTGGGCCAAATCCTGTGGTCAGCTCTCAGCTTTAACTTGTGCAAACTTCTAATGTGAAAACTGCAGGGATTTGTCTGCATACAGGCTTTTAGAATTTTATTAGCTGTAAAATTGTCTATAATGAGGACTTCACTCCAGTCTCTGAAGAACCTGTGCTGGCTGCTGTCAGGGACAGAAAGTAGAGCTGGATGGATTAGTGGAGTAATCTGGTAATGCAAATTCTTTATATTTAATCAAGGGAGCATCTACTCTCAGTCCCAAATGCTTCTTGGCAAAACAGACTGGCAGCACTGAGCTCTGGCAAGATGGCAATACTGTTATTTCTCCAACTACCTCCCCTTCCCTCTGGGAAAGGCTATAAATAGAGGTCTGCTAGGAGCCTGATCTCACGTTCGCAGAGGCAGCTGCCGGCTGGGATTGCAGTTGACTGACCCCCCATATCCCTTCTTCATCTTCGCTCTTCCCTTCCTTGCTGGTATATGTGTGATTTTGAGGTGAGCTGGTCCAGGGAATTATACCAGCTGAAAACTAATCATAGGAACAGAAAAGTCTGATGATTGCACATATTACATGTTGCTTCCTCCACGTTTCTGGCTACCCTCAGAGAAGCTGGCTTTACCTTCCACATGACTTTCTGATGTGCTGGGCAACGAAGTAAACAGCGCACAAGATAGCTTAGGGATTTAAGTTAATTCCACATCTATGGAGTAACCTGCCAGAGAAAGGCACGTATTATTCGCAATCGCAGGGTCAAACTGCAGAACGTCAATCACATGCTATTTACTAACTGCAGTAACAGTTACTATTCCTGTACCTGCAAACCAGAAAAAGAGCAAAGCCTTGTAGGTTAAGTAATGAAAACCCAGACAGACGGGAAAACAACTTGTTTGAGGAAGTACAGAGTGCACAAGCTGTAGTTACTCACAAGCGACTCTGAACTTGTGAGCCTCCACTCTGTGCTTGCTTCCTCGAGAAAGAGCCGCATTTCTGTGCAGGAGGGAGCATGTCCTCCGGGAAGGGCACAACCTAAATGAGAGCAGGAGCACCAGCTAGGGAGAGCAGCACTGCAGCGGGTTTAATCAGCTATGAGGATATATCTGTTGTATTTTAGCTTGTTAAAAGCTACTGCCTAAGAAAACATCAGGAGGAGAGGTGGTGGATATTTTTTAACTGACCAATATTACAAGTACCTTTACTAAAGATGTCCCTGGTGCCATGCATTTTGCTGGAGGGACTAAGTGACATCTGCTTTATCAAGATGCAGGAAATGCCATTTCCCATCGAGTCAGGGGCATCAAGCCAAATACTGGTCTCAGTTGTCAGCCAGTCAATTATTTGATTACTGATGTACAGCCAGCTTGTGTTTGTGGATCGTCCTCCAGCTAGACTGCAATGATTACATATACATTTGACCGTCAGTCTTGGGCTTATTTTCAAGCTTAAAACCATTACCTATCCACACAAACGGCTGGCCCCATTGAAGTGAATTGTTCCCAACTCCCCTGTTTTTCAAAAATTTGATGTGCAGTGATGAATTTGCTCAGGTCCTCATTCTTTTTTTTTTCTTTTTTTTTCAGTGAAAAAGCCAGTTTCTTCTCAGTAAGATAAAAGAATTAGTATTATTTTTTCCTTTACATCCTGAAATAAATGAAGCCAGGTTTTCTGGCAATGATGTTCCTTTCACCCCTCAGTTTTGGGGAACACTATTCATCCTGAGATAACAACTGTCTGCTGGCTTGAGGATCCAGCTGCTTGTCATATTAGACCATGTGGAGATGGCATTGGAGTCCAGCTGTATTGCCAGGATCAGTGCCCTAGGGACTCAGCACAAAAACACTTTGATCCCTCCCAGCGACAGGGTTTTTGCTAACAAGACTCCAGACATTTCGGTTGGTATGTCATCACCCTTGCTAGACTAGAACAGAAGGATGAAACAAAAGTATCTCCAAAGACCTTTAATAACATCAGTTGAAGGGGAACGAGTAAAACATCCCAGGTGAGACACTTCTGTAAAAAGCCTTAGCATCAGCCACATGACCATACAGAGGACAGAGAGGCTTTCCCCCACCCCCCTTTTTCTTCTCTTTTTATTTTTTGTCTTCAGAGATGAAAGAAAGCATAGGAGCTATGGACTGTGAATTGCAATGAACAAAGGACTTAAACACCCTTTAAATAGCTGGGTAGGGTCAAAATAAGGCAAAAAGTCTAAAATGCATAGAAGACAGAATGAACCTGAGAAGTCCTAATGGGTTTTATACTGAGTGGCCTGTCTTCAAATTGTACCTCACTATAATGGCCTGATTAGTTCATATTTTCGGCAAATTTAGCAGGGACTAAGTTACATAGCTGCTGTACACAAGGATAGGACGTATGCTTTTAATTCCCACTGTTATAAAGCTGCAAATATAAGCTATTGCTTTTACCGTTTAGAATCCAGACTGCATATGGAGTGGTCATGTGCAGCCAGGAGTTGAGTGCCCTAAAAGAGCTATCACCCCATGCTCTTGTGCTAGGATGATAAATACAAAGTTAACTAATACTTTGTGTCGATGAAATGACTAGTGGGTGACTTGCAGGGAGCATTGAATTTTGTGCTAGACACCTGAAATCCAGAGGTTTCACAATCCAGGCACATTACTTGAATAGAAATCAGATATCCTGGATTGTCAACAAGGCTGTATGTGATTAGCATTAGCAGAGCAACTTTCAATAGATCATGTAAATGAAGCAGGGAGGGCAGCAGGGCCAAAATCATTGTCTTAATGAATAGAAAACATGTTTTGTAGATGATCTTCTTGCTTAAAGAAAAACAACTGTGAAAGAGAGAGAGCAAGCATTAAAATGCAAGGCTTCCTCTAACATTCCCAGCCGTGCTCCTCCCACTCCTGCAGAACAATTTTGCAGAAGACAGGCAATTTGATCTGAAAGCCTGACTCTGCATCCAAAGGCATGGAAAGTTTTGCCACTTGGATGATGAAACTTTGTGCAGTCAGGTAACGATCTGGCATAACTTAGTGGAGCAGAAACATTTAAGCAGGTGTTTAACATTTAAGCACATCAGCTGGGCTACGATGCTGGAAACATGCAGTCCTTAGAGGAATGTGTTTCTGGAGGAAAGATCTACCTTGATATTTTTGTAGCTAAACTCTTTGAAAGCAGGGAACAGATAACTTTCAACAGTCTGATTGGGTTCATCGGGTAATCTTGTCAAGCACCCAGTACTTACCTTAACTAGTTATTAATAATAGAGGTGTTCCAGATCATGAGCATTAGGGAAAAATGACCAGGGTTTAGGATCTATGCAAACCAAACAGTGAAATAGTCTCTAAAAATCTGATATTTCTGGATTTGCACCTTTTATTTTCTTTCCAAGAATTTTATTTCAAAAGATTTATTTTGATTTTTTAGAACAGCAAGCAAGCAAGGCTCTTTTTTTCCTCCTCAACTTCACCAAAATATTTCTATCTGGCTTTTTGCTACAACTTGGAACTGTGGAATGGAGAAATTGTCTTGAAGCAGTAACTCAGCCTTGCCATTCAGGACAAAAGGGAAACATTTTTCTCCTGATATTCACTGGTTTTAGCTCCCCTTTGGTCTCATCAAAATTCTGTTTTCCATCCAGAGCATCTCTATGTTTTCAAGCTGGGTAGTGTTTGCATTACAGTTGAAACAACACAGAAAAGTTGGATTGCTTGTATCATGTATTCCTTAGTGAATGGCACCCTAAGAAACATTTTCCTGCCAGAGCTCCCAGCTGTCCTCTTGACAGAAACTCTTGTGTCAGTGAGTGCAAATAGCTCAGTAAGTGGTTCTAGGGTAAATGTGAAAAATCTCCCCCATGCCAAAGGGAGATTTCTC
Source organism: Heliornis fulica (assembly GCA_013399135.1). Taxonomy (NCBI): domain Eukaryota; kingdom Metazoa; phylum Chordata; class Aves; order Gruiformes; family Heliornithidae; genus Heliornis; species Heliornis fulica. Next base: position 427,420 of record VXBZ01005879.1, on the reverse strand, counting down.
AGGAGCATTTCACAATGTCACTCTCCACAAACATCAAGCCATGCCTGGTGGCAACCAGACTGACATTGCCTCGGTATTTCTCTTCTCTTCATAGTGCTTTGACAGATTGTTTAGTTGTGGTAGGTTGTTTTCTTGGTGTTTTGGTTTTTTTTTCCTTCTTCTTTCATTTAATGGCAGTGTTTGCAGACTTTGTTTGTGCTAGCTGGGTAGTACCGTGCTCACTGGTGTATTAGCCAATCTTTCCTCCTTCACAAAGAAGGGATGCAATCAGCTCTACTACTGTGCTTATGGTACACCCTGATCAGAGCTTACTTCCTCGTATTTTTATTTTGCACTATTACGCTTGGGAATATGGGCACATATCAATCATGTCAAGATTCCTGAAGGCATTGTATCATCCTTGCCTGTCTGCTCTGGCTGTAAAGCGAAACAGCATCATGATACATTGCCCTCCTGCATGAGTCAGGTGATTCAACTTCACTGGCAAGAAACCAGTTCAGGGAACACCTGAGATATATTGGTCATGTCACTGAGCTGTCCAATATTGTTATACAGCTAAAGAAGAGGGAAAAAATTGCGCCTGAGAAACCAGACTTGTGTCTTGGATGACCTTGAAAAAGATCCTGGTGACATTCAGTGTAGAGAAGAGTTAATTTTTCCTTGCAGGATGCACTTCATCCTTTGCTGTGAACCAAACAGTACCCCTTCACTGGAAGACTCTTGAGCTCATACTCAATGAATATTGGAGGATGTGTTAGTTTTCTTCTGCTAGTCCTAGCCCAGTGTCACAGCCATCAGACAGAAGACAGACACAAGAAGCCTTAGCGAGTGCAGAGGGGATTCTTGTCCTTTGTGTCTCTAATACATGTAGATCGATGCCCTTTACCTCTTGGGTTGTACCCTGAACAGACACCTTGGAGTTTGCTCAGTGTTAGCCGAGGAATTCTTCCTATTTTCCTGTTCTAAAGACTATATAATATATACTAGATTTCCTCCTTTCAGTGAGTGGACCAGTGCTTGGTGTCTTGCTATCTATCTGTGAAGTCTTCTGGCACCAAGTCACTGCCTTACTTCCTCTCTTAGATTCTGTTAAATGCTGCAACCTTTCTGATTATGCTTTAGCAAGCATATGATCCAGCTTTTTGTTATATTGACTATTCTGGAGAACAAGGATCCTTTAGTAACAGGTGTGTTTATAGGCAATAGCTGAGTCACTGGAAATAGTAGACAATGATTGCAGATAACTTTTATTTAACTAAAAAGCCTGATTTTATGTGAGCTTGAAAAGCTTTCTTTCTCTTCTTTCCTCTGATGTACGGTTCATGTTCTCACTCTAGCTCTATCCCTGAGTGAATCTAAATTTGCTCTCTCTTGGCTTTTGAGGAATAGGCAGTAAGGCATCTGTGTTTAATGGAGGAGATTGTTCTGAAATCTGAGAAGAGAGAAAAGCTTACAAAAGAAAGTTATTTTGTCAGTATTTACTTGTTTATAATAACAGTCTGCAGTGTCCCTGAGGATCCATTTACAAAGCTAAGTTCAGGAAGCATACTGTGCTGTGAGTAAGCTGGGTGTGAGTCAGCTCTCACGTGAAACCCATGTAATTCATCACATTTTTGTTAGTCTGGCTGTGGTGTCATGCGAATGATGCTGCTGTGTGGCTTTTTAATGGGAATGCAGTCACAGCCGCCCAGAGCAATGCACAAATCCAGCAGGCCGCATGGCCTGTGTATGTGTGGACAGGCACGAGAGTAACAAACACTTCGCACGTGCGTTTTGCTATCCATATGGACTCTGCAAGGAGCTTTAAAACCAGCGTGCGCTAACTTCTGCTTTGAGACTCCTTTCTCCTGCCGCGGTTGTGCAAGGGCTGACTCTCATTTACGCAGAGGCCTCTGTGAGCAGCAGGGCCTAACTTTTTTAATCAAAGTACCCGCAGACAAAAAAAGGAGTTCTGCTTTTATGTTTTTGTGTCATCTATGCTTTATTCCTCAAAGGCATTTTCCTGCTGGTAAGAACAAAACTCTACACGCAAATGTCTATTTCTGTCAGCATCCCTTGAGGTGATGTCCCCTCTGTCCCTTCCTGGCTCTAGATGCGGTGACAGCTGGGAGCAAGCCATCAGGAGGAACACAAAATCTTTCCTGACCTCTCCCATCAGTTACCTGGCTGGAAGGACACACTGATAAGGAATCCTCTTGGAAGAGAGAGTCTGAGTGTGAGTTCTCCCTTTTTGGTAGTGGCTCCATTTAACTGAAGTGATGTAATTGTTCGAGATTTGCAAGCATTGCTGTGCTTTTATGGCAATGTGGCAAGTGGCTTTTTTAAATTTTTTCCCACTCCTTTTTTGTTTTTTTTTTCTTTCAGGGAGAGCTGGCTGAGTTCTTCCAAACTTTTAGGTCAATAACACATTAGGAGAGTGGTAGAAAATTCAACCCACTCTTTCTGCCTTGAATGAAGTTGTCCCCAAATCTTTTGTTTTATTAACTGTAAAGCCATATTCCTTTACTCTGCTTTAACTCTGCTGGCATAAGAGCTTAAGGCTGTAGCAGTTCCAAGCATAGTCGAGTAGCAGGAGCTTGATATGCTGCTGTAATTCTATTGAGCTGCTGTCCACGTGGACATCACTGCTTATTCCCAACAGCACAGTGACACTTATCTTAAATATCAGTGATAGCATTAGACACAGCATCGAGTTAATAAGTGCATATGGAGTCAGTGGTGGAGAAATACTGACGTCAATTTATAAGTCTGATGAAAACACAGAAGCTATTCATATATGCTGAAAATACCAATCACATTATAATTATACATAAATGAAAGAGGTCTCTTTTGTTGATGGCACAGATGCAGACATGGATAAGATATAAAACCAATTTACACTCTTCCTCCTGTGGGAACAACTCTATTGGTATGAAAGATTTAACTGCATTCACATTAGAAACGCTGTGATGGTTTTAGTCCAGTGTAACTACAGAGACTGTTATGCTAGTGTAGACCAAGACTTGAGGCTAAGGCTCAAGCTAAGAAAGACTTGTGGTTAAGGCTGATGAGGGATAGAACATTGCTTGTATTTTCTCTGTAGTGAACATAAAATATACCCAGTAATGAAATGCCGTGCATTAATAATTTCCACTAATTTATTATGTCAAGTGCAGACTAAAAAATCTGCTGCTGATCATAATATTTCCACTGTACATCACTCTCTAGCATAAAAAGTTCATAAGCCATTAGGATAATGATTTCTACCATTACTTATCAGTAAAGTGTGAAAATATTTTTTATTATCCATTTATATTAATTTCAAAGTGCACACATTTAGCCAGAAACATGGACTTTTTGAAGTGATTGCTCCCCATTGATTAATGTAGCTAGAAACTTCCTGATTTACCAAATGGCACAGAACAACATTTTATTAATGGTATCTGTTTTGTGTATAAAACTACGCATTTGAAGAGGATTCATCTATTAAATAGGAAAGCTTAGAGATGTTCAGAGTTAGAGGAGAAAATGTGTTTGTAGCATGGTTGCTCTGTTGAGGACTTCATTCCTAATGCATACCACTATTGTTATTTATCCTTTGAATGAATGGAAAATTTGAGTACGGAGAGTCTGAATTTATGTAGTCTCTAAGGTGCAGAAACCCCCTGATATACTGAACCATCTATACACAATGCTCTTTAAAAAATACTGTTTGTCCTCCTTTGAGAAGGAACTTTTCCTGTCATACTTAGTTTCATTCAGGGCTGGATGGCAAAATCTACTGATAAACTTGAGGTTGGGAATGAGGAGAGGATGTTTACATAGCATCTTTTCCCTTTAAAATAGTATCAATCTGATCAAGCTGTCTTTTGCTGGGAATTTTTGATACTTCTAGACCAAAATTTTTAAAGAGAATAAGGAGTTTCTGGGAAGAACAAGGCGTTTGTCCCAGGATAAGCAGTAACACTTTGCTAGAACAAGAACTTAAAGGCTTAAAGGTTCAGGATTTGAATCACTAGTTCAAATCAGTAACATAAACATCTGCCACCGGCTCTGCTGTCACAGTATGGACTCAACTCTTCCCATTGTAGTTCTGTTTTGTAGAGCTAACAAACTGGTAACTGAGACTAAACCTGATCCTCTGTAAGCAGAGACACACACCTCGATGTGTTGAGGCCTCTTTTTCATCCTAGTTTGAAGTATCTTTTTTTCCTTTCTACCATGGAAAGAGGAGATATTTGAAATCTTGGATTTAAGACAGTAAAAGCATTTTTTATTTACTTACTGCAACATAGAGCTGGGTTGAGTGCAGCAATGTTTGCCTCTACTCCTTTTGTTTTCTCTTTCTGTGAACATTCAAGTGAAAAGGATTTTGTCCTCCACATTTGTAGAAAAGCAATTTTAGCAATTTATTTAAAAGTGTCCTTGGAAACCAAACATTATATTTTGCCCAGGCAAGCTCTGTTGCTCAAGGAGCTTGAATATGCACTCAGCTGGGTAATAGGAACAACAACATGTGACTAATAAAATCAATGTCTGCTAAGTAATGTGGTTCAAGCTGGAAATGTTCTCGATCAATCTAGGGGCAATTATTTTTTTCCAGACTGAAGAATAAAATGGAACTAGTCTAAAAGCAGATATATAGCAAAAGTTAATTTATATAAAGCAGGATTTGAATGGAACTGATTAGCTCTACTTGAAGATAGCATCTCTGATTTAATGCTATCTTAACTTAGTCAAAGTAGCATTAGACCTCTTCTTCATGTAAACTGTTCCATGTGATTAAACCAATTTCTGCCTTTTGTCCTGACATGTTTTGTTGTTATAATGCACTTTGGGTATTGAAATGTAGGTTTGCCTATCACTAAACATAGCTGGGAAGAAATCTGGCATAATACTATTCTTTCTTATTGCAAAAGTAACTGCTACATATTAACTCTACATATTGCTGAACTAACTGTATTGGGAGGGACACTGCATATACTGAAAGGGAGCTTGAGCGAGTAACACTGATAGAAGAGAATGCTGCAGAAAGAGCTCAGGAGCTTCTTCAAAGTCAGGCAAGGGTACTTCACACTCAGGCTTAGATATCACCAGGTGCAGTTTGGCTGAAGAACAGGCCTGTCCCAAGGCAAGAAAGAGAAAAATGACATTTCACAGTATTCGGCTTCGACTCACTGAGAATCGTTGAGAATAATACTCCTTCGGGATCTGGCTTTTTTATTCCTACTCAGCCCTCATGCTAGCAAAATACATATAATTCAGTCCAAGGCCTCTGTTGTTTTCATTCCTGTGAAAGCGGATGGAAGGAAAATCTCTAGGCTGTAGAAAATCACAGAATCACAAAATGGGAGGAGTTCAAAGTGTCCTCTGGAGATCTACTCCAACCCTGCTGCTAAAGCCTAGAACATGGGAATGTGTCCAGACAGGTTTTGAATATTTCCAGAGAAGAAGACTCCTCTCATAGCATCCTGTCCCAGTGCTCTGTGAGGCTGAGTGTTTTAACTTGTGTTGAGATGGCACATCCTGTGTTTGTGCTTATTGCCATTTGTTCTGTTGCTGGGCATCACTGAACAGAGTCTGGCCCATCCATCTTTACACCCACCCTTTAGGTATTTATAAGTGTTGAAGAGATACCCTCTCAGTCTGCTCTTCTCTGGACTAAACAGCCCCAGCTCTCCCAACCTTTCCTCATAAAAGAGAGTCTCCAGTCTCCCAGTCACCCTCATAGCCCTCCACTGGTCTCTTTCCAGTAGTTCCCTGTCTTTCTTGACCTGAGAAGCCCAGTACTGGACACAACACTCGAGATGTGGCCTCGCCTGGGCAAAGTATAGGGCAAGGATAGCCTACCTCCACCTGCTGTCCACACTCTTCTTAATACACTTCAGTATTAAGTGCCACAAGGGCATACTACTGACTCATGGATAACTTGTGTTCCACAAGGAGCACAGAGCTGCTTCCCAGCAGGTCAATCACTAATGTGTACTGGTGCTGAGGGTCATTCCTTCCTTGGTGCTGGACTCTACACTTGCCCTTGTTGAATTTCATTTGGTTTCACTTTGCCCAATTCTCAGGCCTGTCCATATCTCACTGAATGGCAGAGCAGCCTTCTGGTGTGTCAGCCACTCCTCCCACTTCCATATCATCAGAAAATTTGCTGAGGGTATACTCTGTCCCCTCATCCAGGTCATTGATTATTATGTTGTATAAGACTAGACCAAGCACTGACACCTGGGGCATACCACTGGTACAACATTCCAGATAGACTGCCATTTATCACATTCCTCTGAGCCCTGCCGTTCAGCCAGATCTCCATCCGCCTCACTGTCCACTCATCTAACTGACACTTCCTAAGCTTGCCTATGAGGATGCTATGAGAGATGGTATCAAAAGCCTTGCTGAAGTCAAGGTAGACAACATCCACTGTTCTCACTTCACACACCCAGCTGGTTATGCCATCAGAGAAGACTATCAGATTGGTCAAGCATAATTTCCCCCAGTGAATTCATATTGAACATTCTTAATAACATTCTCCTCCAGATGCTTATTGATGACCTCCTGAATGATCTGTCCCATCATCTTTAAGGGGATGGAAGTGAGGCTGACTGGCCTATAGTTTCCTGGGTCCTTCTTCTTGCCCTTTTTGATGACTGGAGTGACATTTGCTTTCCTCTAGGTTTCAGACACTTCTCCCATGCAAGCTGTCCAGTTATATCACTGCACTGATTCACTGTGGCCATTAGGAACCAAAAAGGTAACATTTTGCTGGCACTTCAGCAAGAACAGGATGATAACTGAATTTCACAGAAAAGGGAAGAGGCTTCGTGTCAGATCCCCCACCTCTTTGGTTCTTATCACGTGCACAGGGCTGTGGGGTGCCCAGTGGGGAGGCAGGCAGCCATGGGGCACAGTCAGGTGGCCATGGGGTGCAAGTAGGCAGCCACAAGGTGCAGGCAGTTGGCCATGGAGCTAATGAAACAATGTGTTATTTGGTAACTGCATTGAGGAGGGAAAAATAGTATTTGCTTACCTTAATGCCACCTGCAGTAAATGTCTTTAATACATAATGTTAAACAGGTAATTAATAGAAAAATGTTTTTGTATCTAGAAATATGGCAATATTCAAGTTAATCCCTAATGGTACAGAGCAATCGCACTAAGCTTATTAAACTTCATATCCAAAGGTGGTATATTTACTACAGGGCTTTCATATCTACTGGTGAAATTCCAGGCAGTTATATCTTTTAATTTGAAGGTAAACACTGATATATCCATCACTTGGAAATAGCCAGTTGTAAACTGAAGAGACAAAATGCTGTGAATTAAATGTATTGCCTGTATGCTGCTCTCTATCACCATATACCGGGACACGGCTTCAATATCTTTGAGGTTTGGCAGCAGAAAAGAAGAATATGGTGGTACACATTTGTTTTACAGAATGATGCACTACCAGGGCTGTTTACAGAGTACAAAGCCAAGCCAGTGAATTTCTGCACCAAAGTCAACAAATAAGCTGATCAGCAGTGTTTGCTGATAACAACCACAGTCTCTCTTTTACACCCAGCCAAAGCAATCAAAACTCAGTAAGCATGAAGGGACAGTATGAGCAAGACCTACAGTTAATGGATGAACAACAGCAGCCACTCAAGCTTGGAGAGAGCTTTTTCACCAGAATTTGAATCTCGTTGCTACTTGTGATAGCAACAGAAGTGGTTTCTTCATGCAGCATTAGAGATAACCCCCCAAATAACTGGTAAAGAGTGAATATTAGTCCTGGGGCTGTTAGACTGTGTTTCAGCTTGTTTTCTTGGCAGTGTTACAGTGGACTGTAATTCTGTGAATCATGAATATGATTCATACTAGCCAAACTGACCTTTGAAAATTGGGAGTAGGCAAACGTATCAGAAAGAGATTCAAGCTCTAACAAATAAGCTGATAAAATGAATGAATGATATTTACAGATCCTACCAGTCTATTAAGAGGTCACTTTGGCAGCCCTGTAGGTCCAAATGTGAGAGCTTCCACTCTTTCCATGCATACCTGAGCAGCTGTTCGTACATACCCAATAATGAGGTGCATTTTCACCCATTTTTTTTCTATTCACATAGATGGCTCGGTGATAAATCTGTATGCAGACTGCAGCATGTGGTACAGAAGATGATGCGTATGTTTTTATAGGTCTGAGCATTCATGAAGTTCCTGACAGTCTTAAAAGCCCAGCTGACAGCAGGAGAGAGCTGAAGAAAGAAAAACTTTGGCAGCTGTATAAAACCTTTGCGCTATCACCTACATCTGGCCTTGACCTAAGGTTAGACTAGGACCATTCTCTGAGCAGGCAGTATTGTTAGATGACATCCAGAGGTCCCTTCCAGCTGACACATCCCCAACTCTGTGCACACACACACACAGGAGGCACCCTCCTGAGAAGGTGTGGTGGTGAGCAGGGTAGGTGCAGATGATGGCTATCAGCTGACTGTGAGGTAAACGGTGTGGTTTGCAAGCCCTATCTCAGGTTTGCTTTGTGTGAAATCGTAGACATCAGATGTGTCGGAGGAAATTTAAACGATCTCTTAGCTGGACTGTTTTCTTAATCAAGGGATCCTCCACGTGAGTTGAGAACATGACCTGCCATAGCCCTGGAACCTGTAGCTTTGTGAAACAATAACAGAATGTTCTTCCAGGCACCCCTGTGATAACCTGTGTCATTACAGAGTTTATAACTTCAGTTTTCAGTTAAGCATTTAGAAAAATTGGCACAGTTTGTGCACTTCTGAAACAGTGGCTTCACTCCATAGCTGTATTTGATTGCTGTATATGAGCCCTTAAAGCATTTTGGAATCTCTCTAAAAGAGAGAAACTGTTTAATATAAAAATCTGTTTCCTTTCTTTAGTCCTAACAGCAAGGTAAATAAGAAGTGTTGAGAATTGAATGTGACTGGAAGATTTTAGGTTCGCTTAGAGCCATTTCAGTGATTATTTTGAACCTTTATAGCAAAACAATATAATTTCCTTTTTTCACATTCATAACTTACTAACATGTTTTCATTTTCATCTGAACATTTCCATTCTTGGCTGTGCTGAAAGGTGATACTCTGTTTGCTGGATGTAACACTGAGCAAAATCCCTTCAACCTTTTGAATTACCGCAGGTTGAAAAGTATAATCCATTATCCAAATATCCTTCCTATGTTTTTCTAGGACAATAATGCTGCACAACAAACTGAAGATGAAAGCTTGCCCTCGATATAGCAATTGGTAAGGATTTCTTTGGCTGAAGATGAAGGAAGAAGGTTTAAAATAAGACTACCTTTGTGTGTTCTCAATGAGTGTTCGGCTTAGATTGTAACTCAGTGCCACGAACCATTTGCAGCCGTCACTATAAAAATTTCCTCTACATGTGTGGATGAAAGGCAGGTACTGAGACTACCACACTCAGACTGGGGTTAGCTATTTAAAAGTACTGTGAAAATGTGAAGTTAGAGTCTTCTATCATTTAAGAAGAGGAAAAACCCCACACAAAATCCAAAACCCAAAACAAAAAACCACAAAATAAGTCCCAAATAAAAAAAAACCAACAAAATAAATCATAAATTTGATACTGTGTGAATGTAGCCATGAATTGGTATGTGCTACATGTATTTGCAGGCATACACACAAATAAACACACACACAAACACAAACAGTCCCCTTCTCTATCTGAAAAAAATGAAGGAAAACAAGATTTAAGTTCCTTCAGCACTTTGTCCTCCATTATTCTTTGTATAACACTGACTTTCCTTTATTGTGAGGCTACAGCCATATGCAGAGATAATTGGTCTCCATGCAAACATTAGTAGTCAGAGGGGACATTGCTTATTTCCTGGAATATATGAGCTTTAGCACACAGCTGGAGTTATTTAAATGCTAACATCTCATTATGCACAAGACTTTTTTCCCCTTTTAAATAATAATAGTTTTAAAAGTTGTAAAAGGCTAAACATGTAAAAGTCTTCCTTTTGGTTTTGTAGTTGCATGTTGTAGTTTAACCCCAGCTGGTAGCTAAGCACCATGCAGCTGCTCACTCAGTCCTCCCACTCACCAGTGGGATGGGGAGGAAAACAGAAAAAAATACTCGTGGATTGCAATAAAGACATTTATTATCAACAACAACAACACAATAATAACAATAATAATAATAATAATAATAATAATAATAATAATAATTATTATTATTATTATTATTATTATTATTTACAAACACAATTGCTCAGCACCTACAGAGAAACAGAAACCTAGATGCCCAGTCTGTCTCTGAGCAGTGATCCTGCCCTCCAGCTAGCTTCCCCAGTGATATACATCACATGCCATTAAATATCACTTTGGTCAGTTGAGGTCAGCTCTCCTTGTGCACCCCCAGCCTGCTCACTGGTGGGGGTAGGGTGAGAAGCAGCAAAGGCCTTGGCTCTGTGTAAAAACTGCTCAGCAGTAACAAAAACATCCCTGTGTTTTCAGCACTGTTCTCAGCACAAATAAAAAATACAGCCCCATACTCGCTACTCTGAAAGTAATTAAGTCTACCCCAACCCAAACCAGCACAGTGATCTTTAAGCTGTACAATGTAACATGATTATTAGAAGCCAGTAGCATTTTTTACTTCTGCTGAAATGTATATTTAATACTGTGTTTTGTCAAACCCTCAGAGAATTAAGAGATCATCCCATCCATCCTTTTACCCACAGCAGGATCAACGATACAGCATTAGCTGACAGATGCCAATATATTTTGGAAGGCTTCCCAGGCAATCTATTCATGTGCCTTGCTATACTTACCACTAAAAGTTTTTCCCTGATTTCTCTGCCAGATCTCTTGTGTTGCAAGTTGGGTCTATTAGAATTCACTTTTATTCTTTTTTCTACCTCCTCCCCCGCCCCTCCCTCCTAACACAGTAGCTAAAAATGAACACAAGTATTTCATCTGAATCTTTCCAATTGGAAGGAAAGAAAAATGTCATTTTCTTGCAGGTTTTGCTCCTGTTTATATAGAGCAATATGCTGCTTAGCTGGGGGGGGGATTGGTGGTTTTGTTTTGTTTGTTTTTTTTTTACTAATAGGCTGATATTACTTACTTATTATACTTACTTACTGATACTTACTGATATTGCTTTACTTATGGGACATGTAGTGCAAGTTCTTTTTGGTAGAATTTCTGCCTGTCCAGATGTTCACCAGCTATGTGCATGCAGGTGATTGTTTTTGCCTGATTTAGAAACTTCTACTTGTCCTTAATAAAGTGGATCTCTCTTTTTTTCTTTTTTCTTTTTTCTTTTTTTCTTTTTTCTTTTTTCTTTTTTCTTTTTTCTTTTTTCTTTTTTCTTTTTTCTTTTTTCTTTTTTCTTTTTTTCTTTTTTCTTTTTTCTTTTTTGCTTTGTGTTTCCAGTTTGTCAGAATTTTAATCTTTTCTTCACTTTCTCTCTTTCCATGTTGGTATAACCTGTAGATTCAGGAAATATTATCTTTTCCAACATCCAGCCCATTAACAATAATACTGAAAGCTGATATGCTATTAGTAAGACCCCTGAATATAGGGGCTTTTCTCAGCCTGTTTTGTACTCACAGTCTTATTTACAACCTTCTTTGTGTGCTTTGCAAAGAGCTTAATATTCCTGAGCCTACATTTCACCGTGCTGTTTATCTTCTGTGGGTTCAGTACATGGATGCCAGTCTGAGGTTGGGATTGGAAATTCCCATATGCAGACTGACATTACTGATACCACAGATGTACAGATCGCATTTTTGCATGAAGGTGATATGAGATGTCCTTCTGCTGCATGAAGTAATTTGCGACCATTATTGGGGAGGTGGGCATGGCTGGATAAGGGCTTCATCTGCCAGAAAAGCCCCAGGGTCTGTGTGGGGAGAGACTCTGCTGGGATATTTACCTTCTCACAGGTGGAGAGTGTGTTCACAACCCGCCAGATACACAGAATCGCTTCATTGCATCTTCACAGATGTGAAGGGCACAGAGGTTTGTTTGCTTCCCCGCTTGTTTAAAAAAGAGATAGTAGAGTGGTTCTGTTTATTTTTTTCATGGCAGAGCTGTATTAAAGTTCACATATTCCATGGAGGTCAGAAAGACCTGCTTGAATCCAGAGTGCTGTGGGTCTTGCCTGGCGTGCACATGTCATGAGATTAGGCTTAACATAACACAAAGCATCACAGACTGAGCAAAAAACTCCAAGTCTGCTGACCTGTCAGTCAGTCACGATAGCTGTCAGACAGACCAGTCCAAAACACACTCCTCCCTTGGCTAACAGTGAGCTTACACAGACCTACTTCGCGCTCTTTCCTTAGCCCTTACTGCCTCATGGTTCTACAACGTGCACACAGAGGACTGCGATGTGAACCTTCTCCCAGCAGCTTTCCAGTCTGGAAAAACCTTATTTGGTCTCTGAGTTTGGGCAGGGCTGCTTGCAGCGTGGGAAGTGCTGAGGGAGACTGATGTGCCCTTGCCCTACATCTGTCACTGCTTAGCCTCCAGTTGGGTAGACAGGTACGTAGGATTGATTCAGGGTATTTTTATGCTGTTCTCACAATCTCTGTATAATCTAATGCAGTTTCACTGCCAGGTTTTTGCAAATGCTGCCTGACTTTGAGAATATTTACAGCCTGGCTGGCTGGATGATATCCTTCCTGTCTTCCTTCTTGCAATTCCCAACAGTAATTTCTTATCTCAGGATTATATTATACAATGAAAAACCACTAGATTGGCAACAATATAGTGAATATCAAGTTATTGACAGCAATTATTCTGCAATTTATCTGGGGTCTTCTGCCTCACTTTATCTGATGTTTATTTTTTCTGATCCAACTTTTTGCTCACTTTTTTTTCTTGCTTGAGTAAAATCATTCTTAATGACTTCTTCTTGTCCAGAAAAGAAATTTCTTTAGCAGAAAAAGAAAGACTGATCAGAGAACAGCTTTCACTGGCATATTTGTTGTGACTACTTTATAGTCTGCAGCATATATGGGAATAATATGTAAAGTAATACCACTAATAATAAGGTCTCCTACAAAAGCAAGGTAGGGAAGGTCTATGATACATTGAACAGACATAAAAAATAAATAGGCAATGCATTGTAGAATAATAATTTTCTACAGAGTATCAGAGTAAGCTCAATAAAACAGTTGGGACAAATATAACATTTGGTATTGGATACTGCTGATACATCAGGGAATGAAGCCCAGTAGGAACAGATCTGTGGTATGAAACAGCTGAACTACATTACTAATGGAGACACTAACCATTACCAAAGAAAGAAAGCAGAACAACTAAAAATGAGGAAATATATTAAATCTAAAAATATATAGCTGAGCTTAAATTATTGCAGCGTGTAACAAGGCTTTTGCCGCTCTGGATGACAGAATGTCATGTGACTTCATTAAGGAATGCGCAGTAACCCAGTGATAGTTCAAGACATTTTAGCATCATCTCAGGATTTTTTTTAAACAATTTTAGCACCTCCAACTGGGAAATAAAAATAGTGCCATACAAATGGACTTTCGGGTGCATAGTCAACACAAGCAAAGTGACTAATAAAACCACTTTATACATTCAGTATTGGGAATATGATTCCAATTTCCTGAAAAAAACCAACTCAACCACTTCATAACAATTATCAACCACTGATTCTATTTTCTGTTCCACAAAGTCTTATGTTTCATTTGCAACAACGGCCTCTGAGCAACATCCCATATTGCATAACTGATGTGTCTACCATCTGTCATCTCTTTGTTTTGTTCTTCTGCAAAGAAGCATGGACAATGGTGTCTCTTCATTTTTTCTTTGATTACTAAAGGATCTTTCACGTACAAGTTACTATCCACTTCTAAGGGGAGAACTAGGATTCATAGTTGGCTGTAGTTCCTTGGGAAGCCTTTTCAGATAAGCTTCTGAGAATGTTCAGCCCCTTGGCTATTTTATCAAGCTTATGGTTCTGTGGGTAGTTGGGTATCTGTGTATATATTACCTGGGAACAGGTGGAGAGAATTGCAGAACTTTGTGGGAGATTTGGGTGTTAAAGGAGTTTAGTCCAGCTGTGACCACTTTTTCTCTTCCTCCTCATTCACATTGTGCTTTTCTCTGCAGGTTGCTGCTACCTCAGGGCTGAAAATAGGTACGAAGACTGCAGTGAAATTCTCATATCTGTCTTAAAGAAGACTCATTTAGCTTGTCTCTATTTGCTAATCTTCTTCCACAACCACACTAGTCAATCAGAGCAGCAGTGAGAGTAGCAGGGAAGGTGCAGGAGGGAAATGAGGATAACCAGGTGCTTGAGGCACTCACTGACCAGCTGCACGCAACCAGCATTTCCAGCCTATGAATTGAGAAGTGAGAGGTGAGCCCGGTGTGTTGTGAATCTGCAATGAGCAATAGCTGCTGCTGAGCTTTTAGACAGAGAAGGGCATGCTTTGGGAGCTTGTGTGCTGAAATCACTCCGGTTTTCCAGCTTGCAAAAAACAAGAGCTCCCTCAGTGGAGCAGTGAGTGACGTTCAACCTAGCTGCCTTGGAGAACCGGATAACTGAAAACCTCTGGAGCTTCTCCCTCATGCAGAATTCCATAAAGTTGAACACGCTTGCTAAGCTTTTCCACATCTCTATGTTGCACCCTCTTCTCTGAGCCACACTGCTTTGTTTTGAGCTGGCAAATGTTGGTAGGCTTCTTATGTGTTTCCACAGGTGCCTAGGCACAAATATGACAAACCCTAATAGAGTTTTCATAAGGAATAATCCTTGCCATGACAATAGCATGGTAGCCAGCTCACATTTCTTCTGCTTTTGCCACTGCTGTCATTTATTTATCTTCGAAAAGTGACCCTTCTGAGGATATTATACAAGCACCTGTTTTATCTGGACTATGAGTTGCAGTCATGCACCTATCAAACAGACAAGTACCACCAGAGGGAAAGAGAAACATGTGCTCTGAAGGAGAGAGTCTAAACTCATTATCAAACAATACTGAGTCAGGCTGGTTCCAATCCCATTTTAATATTTATATATATATACCTTTAAAAATTTAGCAATAAGCTAGGATAGCTTATGACAGGCTCTTCTGGTACCTTTTTGGAGTTCTACTATTATTAGCTTATGTGACAGACATTGAAAGTAACTGTGGAAGTATTTCTAAGGGCTCATGTCCTAAAATGCACATGATGGAAGTCCTAATTGACTGGAATGTCCTTTGTTTATGGTGTTTGAGTCTCATCTAGGGTTGCATGTTTATCCTGGTGGATAAACTGAGAAAGTGTGGGCTGGAGGGTAGAGTAGTGAGGTGGATTGAGAGCTGGTTGAAGGGAAGAAGCCAGTGAGTTGTCATTAACTGGACAGAGTCTGGCTGGAGGCCTGTAACTAGTGGAGTCCCTCATGGGTCGATACTGAGAACAGTACTGTTCAATGTATTCACTGATGACCTGGATGAGGGAGTAGAGTGCACAGTTAGCAAGTTTGCTGATGACACAAAGCTGGGAGGGGTGGCTGACACACCAGAAGATTTAGACAGGCTGGAGAGCTGGGCAGGGAGAAATTTAATGAGATTTAACAAGGACAAGTGTAGGGTCTTGTGTCTCGGGAGGAACAACCCCAGGTGCCAATATAGGTTGAGGACTGGCCTGTTGGAGAACAGTGTAGGTGAGAGGGACCTTGGTGTCCTGGTGGACAGTAGGATGACCATGAGCCAGCAATGTGTCCTCATGGCCAGGAGGGCCAACGGCATCCTGGGTGTATTAGTAGGCAGGTGGCTAGTAGGTCAAGGAAGGTCCTTCTCCCCCTCTACTCTGCACTGGTGAGACCACACCTGGAATATTGTGTCCAGTTCTGGGCCCCTCTGATCAAGAAGGACATAGAACTCCTGAAAGACTCCAGCACAGGTTATATTGCCACCAAGATGATGAAGGGAGTGGACCACCTTCCTTATAAGGAAAGGCTGAGGGAACTGGGTCTCTTCAGCTTGGAGAAGAGGAGACTGAGGGGTGACCTCCTTAATGTTTCTAAAGATGTAAAGAGTGAGTGTCAGGAGAGTGGATCCAGGCTCTTCTCAGAGATGGCCAGTGATAGGACAAGGGGCAATGGGTCCAAGCTACAGCAGAAGTTCCTTGTGAGTATAAGGAAGGACTTTTTCACTGTGAGGGTGACAAATCACTGGGACAGGCTGCCCAGAGATTTTGTGGAGTCTCGTTCTTTGGCAATATTCAAGACCAATCTGGATGCACTTCTGTGTGACTTAATCTAGGTGATCCTGCTCAGGCAGAGGGGTTGGACTAGATGTTTTGAGGTCCCTTCCAACTCCTAATATTCTGTGAATCTGTGATTCTGTGATTTTGCATCAGAAAGTTTACTGTGGACTCACAACATCTTCCTAAAGGGTGTAATTTTTTTGCTTTATAATGTTCAAAACTAAATTGAACGTTTCTGTGAGCTCATACAGACATTTTAAAACTCTTGCTTCAGCCACACAGGCTGTTGAGGTTCTTGTTATCAAGTTTCACATGGCTTTTGCCATCTCACTTCTCTGTCTGTCCTCAAAGGAAGAGTATGTTTTGGTTCTGTTTACCAGAATTGTGTGTGCTAGATATTAGCTGTGGTTTACTAAAGGTCTTTCTCCTCTTCTGCAAGTAAAAATCCCTTCCAACACGTGAGCCAATTTTTAGATTTAGAGGAAATAATATTGGAAGGTAATAAAAAATAAATGACAAATGAGTTAGTGCAAAGCTCTGGTAACAACTGATTTTTCATCGATAATTAACATAGCCCCATTTTCAGCCCTTGTCCTACCCACGGGATTTATTTCCCTGATCTGAAGAGCATCAATGTGCAAAATTGCCCGATATGAACTGTTGTTGTCCTCCCCTGTTGCATTTCTATCTCTTTCTGCTCTGTTCAAATATGTCTCCTGGTTATGTTTCATTGACAGGAGAGGACTAATAAGTGGTAGCTGAAGCACTGGTGGGAAGAAGAGCAACAACAAAAAGCTTGCAGCCCTGCTGTAATGGCTTCCCTTGGTAGCTGGTTTTGTACATTTTCCTCTGTGAGATCCTGACTAGAAGAAAGCTTTGGTAGCAGCATGACTTAGCAGTTCCTTTAGGGTTTTGCTTTCCCCCACTCCCCTCCACCTTTTAGTCATGGTTTCATACATGCACAATAACTTTGTTGCAGGAAACCTGGCTGTTGATAATGGCTGCTAGGCAAAACTTGGGAATATATCTTCCCCACCTAGCTCATGGGGAGCTGTGCATATATAAGGGCTTGCTAGTCCTTCTGGCTCAATTCCTCCATTAAAGGTGTATAAGTTTCAAGGCTATTGTTTTTGTTGTCCAGTTCTCCGGATCATTTGAACAAACAAGTTGATCCTTGTACCTAAATCCTTGAAGTTGAATTTTGAAACTGACAACTAAGTCCTGCAAAGGAAACTTAATTCCCTTCATCTTTGGTTATGACAGACTCATTGTGTTTGCTTTTTCCCTATTGGATTATTATTTGAAATGCAATATATTGTTGTCTTCAGTGTAGAGAGACTGAATAGATTTGAGATTTGATACTAGCTCGAGAAAGGAGACAGATTATATATCCCTGTTTCTGTAAAACCAGGTTTCAGTTGTCCTGATCACCTGAAATAACACCCAAAGGGACACCTTTACTAGTGCAAAGGAGGTCACAGTCAATCAAACCCAAGCCCATCTGGAATGGAGAGCAGGGTTTGCTGTTAAATACCTGCAGGGTTGTGGGTAGATGTGGGGGGAGTTTGCAACACCTGTGATTTATAAAGAAAGCGAGAGAAATGCAATCTGCCTTCAAATTCAGGGAAGCACTGATCCTCACTCATCAATGTAGGGGTCCTCTGTCTCAAAAACTATCTAGAAACCAAATTCTGTGGAGTTCTCTTGTGCGTTTGATCCAGTACTGCTAAACAGGGCTTTTGTTTCGTAAAATGTAGACAGAAACAAAAAGCAGAAACACAGAGCAGAAGTCTTCTGCATTTTAATTAATTAATGTTACCTGTTTATTTTCTAAACTCATTGGAAAGTGGCCTCAGTGAAGCATCATGGCAGAAATCTCGCAGTTTGTTTGTGCACCACTAACATAGGAGTGATTTATGTGTGAGTGCAGAGAGTGAGGAGGGACAAAGAAGGCAAAGTGAGCCTTTGACACTTAAGAAGTGATGGCAGGTCTGTAATGAGTGGCTCAGCGCATGGTGAATCCTAAGGAACACCTGTGAGCATCGTAAATTGAGTGGAAGAGCTACGTGTTGGGTTGAGCCAATGCATAATTGGAACCCTGGTATGTATTTGTGCAGTCTGCAGCAGACATACGGAAATATGTGGACTTGGCAAAAGCAATCAGTAGCGTCAAATAATTATGAAATACTTGAAAGCCCCAGGTAAATAAACTTCAAAATTGGCAGGCTTCTATGGGTCATTAAGTATTTTGTTATTTCCTTCTTTATACAGTGAGATTTCGTAAATCCCTCTTGGAAAATCCAGTGAGGCAGTCAGGGGAGAATGCAATCAGCAGTCCAAGCTGTCTGAACAAAGAGAAGAATGGCACTTACAAATTTTCCTACAAACTCCACAGTCTTTTCCAATTCCAATCTGGTAGAAAGGATTTAGCTGAGTAGCTTGGCTGGGTGAAGTGTAGTTTCTCCATGTCTCACACAAAGGACCAATACATTTGATTTGGTGGATGTTTAAGCTCTAGCAATAATATTCTGCAAACTCAATTCTTTAATCATTGTGACCAAAAGAACCAAGTGTTTGTAATGTTCTCAGGACGTGTAGAGAGTAATTACATTGGATTTTAATAAGTCTTGCTGTGAATTGTTGACCAATGATTCACTATGGGGGAAAATTAATTAAATTTTAATGTGAAAAGTTATTGTTAATTAAAAGTTGTATGAAAAACAGTCATAAAAAGTAAGGAAGGTGGACAGGTTTTGAAATGACTAAAAGAACATATAAATGAAGGGAGGAAGATATGCTTTTGGCCTGGGGGTTGTATACCTGAAAAGACATACCCATGTGCAGATTATCTTCTCCAGCCATGAAAAATCTGTCCCAGGAAGGTGCATCCATGGATGTAGAGACAGGAGTGGGCTGTGGGATCAGTGGATGGAGGGAGGATGTTTACCTTCACACTCTCCTATATGTTTGCCTCTTCAGAGCTTAGAAAGAAAAAGGCTGTACCAGCTGACCAACCGCTGCAGCAACACAGCAACCTGGAAATGATGCCATTGCTGCCTCAAGGTGCATGCCAGTCCAAACCCCTACCAGTCATACCTCTGCCTTCATCCATGATTCTCATCCCTGGGACATCCTCTGGTTTCTGCCCTCTCTCCAGTGCCCTTTCTACCCAGCCTGTAAAAAGCTTCCAGTTATGTAGAATCTGGAGACAAAATGCCAGAAATAAATTTAGGCACAGATCCCAAATGGGACTGAAGTATAGTTTATGGTTCTCAATGAATAATCGCAATCCTCAGTGGCTGAGCTGCCACCCAGCTCTGCCGTCCCTGGGGAGGCTCCTCATACATAAAGATCTGCTTTTGAATGTGACCAGAACATGTAGGACATGTGGTTAAGGAATCCAGAGCTCAGTCTGTGCTCAAACCTGGCAAGGATCTATGATTTCTTCTTCCTTGGATAGGGTTGAACAGAGCCTTGTTCACTCTTACTACAGCTACCTGACCAATATTAGCATACAAGAGAAATAACACAGTGGGGGTTGGGGGTGTTTCTGGGTTTTTAGTGAGAAGATTTTGTGCAGAGAATTTGACTGAGTTGCATTTCATTCTTAGGCACATGGTTTCCCTGCACATTGTGTTGTCACTCTAGTCAGGGTTGTGGACCAGTCTCAGAGGACTAAGTATTGTAAGATAAATAATGGAACACCACAGCTATGGCAACAAAGTCTTCTTTAGACTCCAGACCTTAGTATCAGAAACAGTGTGGCCAGAAGGTCCAGGGAGATGTTTTTGTCCCTGTACTCAGCACCGGTGAGGCTGCACCTTGAGTACTGCATTCAGTCCTGGGCCCCTCACCACAAGAAGGACATTGAGGTCCTGAAGCAGGTCCAGAGAAGGGCAACCAGGCTGGTGAAGAAGGGTCTGGAGAACAAACCTTATGAGGAGCAGCTGACAGAGCTGGGGATGTTTAGTAAGGAGAAGAGGAGGCTGAGGGGAGACCTTATCACTACCTGTAATTACCTGAAAGGAGGTTGTAGAGAGGTGGGCGATGGTCTCTTCTGTCAAGTGACAGGTGATAGAACAAGGGGAAATGGCCTCAAACTACACCAGGGCTGAAACACTGAAAGAGTTGTTGGAATATGGAACAAGCTTCCCAGGAAGGTGGCTGAGTCACCATCCCTGGATGTATTAAAAAGACAGGTACATGAGGTGCTTAGGGATATGGTTTAGGAAAGGACAGGTATGGTTGAACTCAATGATCTAAACGGTCTTTCCAATCTGATGATTCTGTGATTCTGTGATTTTTCTCTATGAGGAAATCTATGATGGATCTGTAGGGTCCCAGGTGGGGGTGGGGTGTGTCCTCACCAGGCTCTTTTTAGAGATTGCTTTCTCCTTTTACAGTACAGAGACTCATGGATCTTAAGTCACTTCATCACATGTGCCTCATTCGGATCATTATAATGAAACCGGCAGGGTTAAATCACGCATTAAAAAGTGCTTTTCTTTAATCACCACTTTATCCAAAGGGCTGACAAGTGAGCTATTGCACTGGATAATCCAATGCCCATTTTCCCCTCAAGGATTAGGATTTATTTACTTGTAACTGACAAGTATCTACTATCTCATTTTGATGGTATTTGTGCAAATGAAAATTTAAAATCTTCGCCATTATATGGTAAACTCCTATGAAAACAGCTTCTTAAATTTTCAAATAAACAGCTGTATATCTGTATATTTGGCTTTTTAAAAATATCAGATCAGTGCTCTGATATATATTAGAATAAAAGACATTATTTGTGGTGTAAATGCTTTACAATAAAATATTACTCACTTAACTCTATCAGGGGGTTGGTGACTGAAAACAGAACTATAATTGTAGTCTAACTGCTGAGATTAATTTTTCCAAACAAAAATTAGCTTGAGTTTCTTCCTAATGTTCAGTATTTCTTAAAGGGCAAATACATAATTAGAATCAAATTGTAATATTAATTTAGCTTGTGAACACCGTACTTGCTGTTCTAAAGGAAAACCATGTGGAGCTTTTAAAAGATGTTTGCAGAATCCTGTACCTCTTGATTGCTGAAAGCGTCTCTAAATATTAAATCAATAGACACATATGTATGACCTTTCAAAGAGGAGTTTGTATGTCACTCTCAGTAGCCCCACAAAAACATTCCAGATCAAATGTCAGCAGTGGGATCTGTATCCACATATAGAAGACAATAGAATATCCACTGATCAAAAGATGTGTTTGCTACAAAGTCCTGTGAACAGAGTGATCTGAGCCACACAGGCATAGCTGAACCAACAACTTATAACATTAACCAAAAGTAACGATTTATTTCATCATTATTCTATTGCCTAAATCCCATCATTGTGTGATTATTAATAAGCACATTTGAAAAATAAAATTAGCTGGAAAGGTCATCTCACAAAGACCATAACTAACAACATATAGTCCAAAATACAAAGAACATGGCCTTTGATAGAAAGGAAACCTTTGAAGGCAAATTATTTCTAGTACTGTAATTACCTCGTATATAATTAAAAAAAAATATGAAAGGAACTTGTACAAAAATTAATGATTGATCCCTAATCAGTGTACACTGGCCTACAGCTATGGAATTGTGTCTGATCTGGTCATCAGAGCACTGCATGTCAAAACACAAGAGGCGATTGAGTCACCATCCCTGGATGTATTGGCAGATAGATGAGGCGCTTAGGGATATAGTTTAGGAAAGGACAGGTCCAGCCAGACTTGTTGATCTTAATGGTCTCTTCTAACCTAGTAATTCTGTGATTCTGTGAAAGTAAAGCTTCAAAGCAGGTGGCCACCCAAGCGCACATTCTCCTGCCCCCTCCCCTTGCCAACTTGCTGTGTGAATGGCAAGAAGGTCAGTACTGGCATGGGACCTGCCACCTTGGAGATTCCTTTTCTCCCAGAAATACGGCAGATGGGTGGTGGTAGCAGTTTATCCCTTTGGTAATATTTTGACATTATATTTGACATAATATTTTGACCTTTGAGACTCTTGTTCCTGAATCATGCATGACCCTGATTCAAATTTCTTCTCATTTTGCTCAATTCTGTAAAATTACTTCAAACGCTTTGCTGGCAATGAACTGTCAGCCACTGCACCCATTTTTGTCATAATTCTGCATTTGATTGTAATCATACTTCTTAATTTGACAAGTACCTAAACATCTACAGTCTATTCACTTACTCCATGCCTATAATCAATAATTCATTCTCTGAATAACTCCATAAAAATGGCAAGGATGATGAATATTTTCTTTCTCCCTCAGTTTAAAATAAAATCCATATTAGTTTCATCAACTGGCAATTATTAATGTACCTTACTTAACCAAGAATTGATTTGATTCTGACAGGTTCTTAATGTCTTTAAATTGTGGTAAATAATTGCTATCCATTTTCAGCAGTTCAGAATATGAACATATACTGGTCTTATTTTAATGGAAGACTTAGTAGTAAAACCTTGCAGAACGCTGGGTAAAAGCCTCCAATTGCTGACAGTCATTTCTTTTGCTCTAATGCTTGTGCTGGACTAGATGTATGGGAAGTTTCAGCAATAAATGTAGGCTAAACAAAGCCTGGGGCTCAAAAATCAGAAGAAAAACCAAGCTGCAGATTCCTGGGTTGAGACTCCAACTTAATATATATGAAACATGTCTCATTCTGATTTCTATTTTTATTTCCTAATAATCTGAACATTCGAATATAAATGCCTACCTTTTAGAAGTCCTCATGGATTTGGCATAGCTATTAATAATTCAGGAGTTTGAAAGAAGAGCCTGTCAGTGACATTAGCTTGTCATAAAATTGGTACATTTTATCTTAGGGATATGGCTATATTGCATATACCTCATACACAGTATAACTTCTGTGGTAGGTATTTAGCTCATCTGTTTAAGTTGCTTTGTTTAGTATCTTCCCTCTGCAAAAGCCTATGAAGCAAAGGGGAAAATACTGTTAACAGCTACAGACTGAAGGACTGCGGGTAGGATAGATCTTATCTGAAATGTAAAACAGCCATGGAATAGTTTAAGGAATATGGTTTGTTTGGAAAATTTATTTAGTTTAAAGATCTCATAGATTTTCATTTCATTATTGTCTTCCTTTTTTGGCCAATGTACAACTCCATTTGACTGTCCAGTGATGGGCTTCCAAGAAAGGGACACTGAGCCTACATATTTAAGTGTGAGCTGTACTTGTACTGTAGCTGATTGAGAGTTCCTAAATCACATTGAGGTTCCTGTATTTTCTATATCAAATGTGATCTTGCCTAACAGTCTGTCCCAGATCTTATTCACAGGCACTAGATCCTTCCTTGTAGAAGAAAGATGTCTTTCATTGCTCAATATCCCAGCAGCGAGACTTACTTTAAAGAGCTGAGCTTGTAGGCATAAGATGAAAATCTTTGGAATGAGGAAACTGGAACTTGTTAATGTGTCTTCTTTGTATAGATGACATTAAGCGTCCCAGACCTCAGGAAAATAATAATGATGAGAGAAATAATAAAATAAATAAATCCTGTTTCAAATTCACAGAGTGCAGGTAGAGAAGTGCTGCACAGATTTAGTAATTTGTTTATTTAAAAAGGCAGTGAAAGCATGAATTTCAGCCATCCTGCTGGAGTAAATTGTACTAAAGTGGGCTACAAGTATAGTTTAGGCCCCAGACATAAGCCTCTTCCCAGTAGGACAGCTTACACAAGCCTGCTGGAAAAATACTTGTATTCAACAACAAATCTAAATTCATGTTGAGTAGTAAACCTTGGTATAGTCTGAAATGACGAACAAACAGTCACTTGCATAGCACATATTATAGAAATATCCCATATACAGGAGCTCACATTAATAATGTGAGCTAGGACAATGAGTGACCTTTTCTAATAAGAAATGAAGCATCTAAAGCAACCATTAAATTTCGCAGCAGCCCTATTTACTGTACGTCTATGGCATTCATCATCACACAATGTAAATGTCCTCAGACTGGCGACATTTGCCAATCATCCTTCACTGAGAGGAAATTGGTCTGAAGCTTTTAGAGCACCGCTCCCCAAACTCAGGCAGCACCAAGGCCATTATAGCTCCTTTTCAGCCTTAAAATGAACAGAGAGGGGCTGTTGAGCAAGCAAGGTTAACAAACCTTGGAAAAGCATTAGTGCTAATTTGTTTGTAGCCCTTTCCAAAGCACAGAAGTTGAAAACAACTGTCTGACATGGGGCCACCACTTTTCCAGGAGTCAATGCTACAAAGTCATTGGTAAGATAACTAGGCTTTGGTCTTCAATACAGTTTCTTGTGCTTGCAGATCTAATTCATTAAAGGTTTTTAAAAAACAGATGCTGATATGTATTGAGATGCAGTCACTGCGATAAACTTTGCAGTTTAATATCAAACTCCAGACAGAGATAATAATTAGAAATCCCATCAAATAAAGATACTATAATTCAGTGGCTGGGATATAATTCATGTGTTCTCTTTTTGGGCTCATGAACTCTCACTGTCACTTTGAGAGCTTGGATGCCTACTATTCCTTCAAGACCTTGTTCGACAGGCACATTTCTCTTAGATACCCTGTTAGGGTTTTCTGCTTTTGATATTATCCTCACACCTTCCTAGCTTCACAGCAAAAATGGTGTTAAAACAGCAGCTAGACTTCTGCAGATAAGTCAGGGGCCTTGAAACCATCCATGGGTTTTCTTGGGTTATTCCTTTGTAGATCTGCCCAGTTCTTTACTGATATCCCCTGTTTGTGACTTGAAGCCATCACTTTGACACTAATGCCCTCCACAACCCCAGACATGTCTTATTTCACATCAGCACTAAGGAGCTGGTGGCAGGCCAGGCCTTGCAACATTAGGCTTCTCTGGGTGTCAGAGAAGTTTCCCACTGGTTTAGGTGCAGAGAAAACTCTTTGCCACTGATAGATGATCTGCTGATGGCTACCAGCAGATGGGCCCTCAGTGCTATTACTGCTTTAGCTTAACGTGGTATTTGGTGCAGCTGAGTTGCCTGAGAGTTTTAGGACAGCAGGGAGATCTGTCTCTTTCAAAATGTTCTCTTCCATTTCTCTCTGATGTGTCTGAGGCTGTTGATTAGAAGCTTACTCTTAACTCCTTCCTCAACAGCTCCCACCTGGAAAACTTCTTTTAAGTTTCTTTGTTTCAGTGAGCTTATATGTTATACTGTGTCACAGAAGATTACGTCCGTTTATGGTGGCTTAAATGTCAAACATGGATGATCCCATAATTCAGTGAAAAATGGGATTTCAGATGAAAAGGATCTGGTTGAAGGCAAAGAAATGAGAATTATAACTTCTTTAAAAGGGGACACCACTTTGATGCGAGAAAAATCTGCATGCACACCTTCATAGGTGGACCACCGTTATCCCGTTTGGGTTACAGCATTGGATTCAGTTTCAGGTTTTCCTCCATTTTGGGTGCTTATAGTCACTGAAAGGAGTGCTTGTGGAGAGCAAAGAAACCCAGCTTTGGAGGGGAACCAAGTCTCTATAATCCAAGTTTGGTTTTCTGTGATATGGATTATTCCAATCCTTTCTCCATGGATATACCAAAATAACCTCTGTGAAAGCTTAGCTGGTCTATAATGCAGCTGCACATCTTCCAAACCAGACAGCTAAGAGACCTACCAGTCCAATTGTCCTCTGCTTTTCTTGGCAGCTTTATACAGTTCCTGCTTGGACTGAAAGTGGTTTTCTTCAGTTTTAAATGCTTGAACAGAATTGGACCTGGTTATACCACTGTCCTGTTGTCTGCATGCCTGTTTGTCTGTGGATTGTGGTGTCAGTGACTAGCAGCCAGACTGGATTGACTGGTTTTCAATGTTTGTGGACAAAATTGAGTTTGTTTTTAAACACTAAAGTTTACCCTATGAACACTCTGGGCAAAATGTTACATTCATCTCTTTATGTCAGCCACTCTAACAGACTGCCAACATGAATGCCAATGGCTTTAATTAAAAATCTCCACCTATTTAACACTGTAAGGCAGTACACAAGGACTTCAATTAGCCTGTAAGTTTAGAGCAAAGGTGGACAGTTTGCATTATGTGTAGTACTTGAGCAGTTCAAATGCATCATATATGCTTCTTCCCGTGGCAAGCAACAAGCTGTTTTAGCCCAGAAGCTGAAAATCCAGATCTCCATTTATGAAGGAAGCAAGAGCCTCTGGGTAAGTACCAGGTCACCTGCACCATCTCAGCCCTCCCCTTCCTTGAAGGGCACTGCAGGACTGCAGGCATCCAGCATGATTTTCTTAACTGGGAACCTCTTCCATTGATTCCTTACCTTACTGGTCCTTGTGCCTTGAGAGAGACTGCAGAGAGGTGGCAAGAACCCTGTCATCCCATTCCTCTGTCAGGAGAACCCCGAGAGACTGACAGATGCTTTCTGTCAACACCACCTTTAATAACACTTCAAACAGTGGTAATAACAATTAATTGAAATGAATGAGTGCAAATACTGACTGAAGTCTGCAAAATTTATAATTAATTGGCTGAAATTATTGCTTTTGGCCAAATCTGAAGACTTGGACTCAGATATCTATCCTTTTTTTTTTTTTTTCATCATAGTGTGCTTGAATTTTCCTCTGTGGTTCACAAATCCTGACTGAACATGTTCTGTTACATCTTCCCATAGGCAGGGATTTCACAAAGGAAAATATAGCATATGATCATTGTATATTTCCAATAAGAAGTTGATTTTTTAAAGGAAAGCAGCTAGGTGCCTCTAGCTGTGAAGCTTCTTTGCAAGGCTTCTGAATGAAAATGTTTGAGTTCTGTATGACTTTTTTTACACCAAAATCTGACTTGCTGGCTGATCATGCATCATAAGCACTTTTTGTTAAGGGTGGGAAAAACATTTTCCAGACAGTTAACGTTTTCCAGACCTCTACTGCTTTGGGTGAAGAGTGACAAATAACACTACATATCAAAAGACTATTTTTCATTTCATTCCCTACTCTTTTTGGTTTTTTTTTTATTTTTTTTATTTCTCTCTCTCTGTCCAAAGTACAAAAAACCAACAAGCACTGTCCCAAATATGAGACAGCAGAGGAAGAAAGTCTATCAAACAGTCTTTATAAGGAGAAAGCTGCAGGGGTGGTCTATAGCAGTGCTATAGAGGACACCATTCCTTATGAAAGATTCAGTCATTGTATCCATTGCATTCCTCACTGCATCAGCCATGTCCTCAAGCATTAGTGAGTGTTGTGAAGTTGTAAGATCTCAGAATTTAAACACACACAAAAATCAAGTCCTATGTCCATATACAGGATCCATCAGTGCCATTTTTCACTATGATACCGAATGTTTTCATTTTCTACCTGATTAGTACATAGAGGACTACTATTTCTACACACAGAATTTTCTTATTTAGTAAGAAAATAATGGGAATTTTTCATGTGTGAGTAACTATGTTTTGTTGTGCACTCTCCTAGTCCATCCATAAAGCATCTTTCCTTTATTAAATCAATGTTCCTTCTGCAAGAAAATACAAAATTTGAAAACACGGTATTTAAAAGAAGATTTGATAAAAGAGAAACTTCTTTGGTTTTGTTCCTTTTGTTTTTGTTTGGTTTGAATGCACATTTTAAAGACACTCATTTAGCATGATTTCTTTTTAGCACTTGCAGGAGCTAACCTTAGCCATCAGTTTCATTGTAAAGAGACCATTTTTCTTCTGACAAGCTTGTGAGCATCCTAACCTATAATTCACCCAAATTTGTGAAGCATTAATTCTCTCTGGCAGCTCAATCCATTAAAGATAGTAAAGCATTTGGATCAATTAATACATTCTTTTGACAGACGCAGTAATGAAATTGCTACTTCCATTCTATTTGCCCTTTGACGTACAAGCCCAGATCAATCCTGAGCTTTTATGAAGGACCGTTTTTATGTCTGCTATCCAGCAGCGACTAGCTATTCTCTATGCATTCTTGAATTATGTCCCAGGGACTATTTATACAATATATATCACAGTAGCTTATTAATATTTCCAGAATCACTCCTTATTTCTATTTGTAAAATTTTACAGTTTCATGTCTTTTGGATATGAAAATGGTACCAGCCCCAAGGCAGGGAGCAGTGCATTGTGGAAATGTCTTTCCACAGTGGTGGCAATGGAGTTCTTCTCTGTGGTCTCTGGGGCACAAGACTGTGATAGAGACTATTGACTTGTGCCTGAGCAAGCCAGGTGTTTCCCCAATACCCAGTAAAATCATCTAACATTGCAGCTGTCTTGCTGGTCCCTTCTAGCCTCCTCTGCTCCTCTGTTTTCATAAGCATCAGTCATGTTTGGATCCAAAACCAGGACAGAGCAGCTTATATTAGATGCAATTTTTTTACAGTTAAGCAACGTGTGAACATTTTAAGTACTGCATTTTAACCTCTTTCATAAGCTCTTATCTTTCTCTTTTTAATGGAGCTGAATTAAAATGGCCTATAAACTCGAGTCACGTGGGATCAGAGATGTTGTAGACCTTGCTAATGATTTATAAACATGTACAGATAAGATAAGATACACAGCCTGTTTATTTGTGTTTCTTTCCCCAAATCTCCTGAACCTCTGCACCTCATATGTTAGAATTTGATTTTAGTAGAGTGCAGAGGTTTTTTGTGCTATGTTGTTTTATTATAAAGTATCAAATACCTTGTTTTGTCTTGGATTTTTGTCAAGCCCAACAACAGTTTCAGGCTAAATGAGGTGCTGAGGAGAGGAGAGAGTTCAAGTGAATACATACTCTTTTCAACTGATGTCATTGCTAGCAGTTTAGAAGTACCTCTATTTTTCTTTTAATTTAAGTAGTTATCCAGATCCATTCATCCTGATATTGATGTGGTGACACACTGTCTGTGTAGTAACAGCCACCATGGTAACTAAATGTGTGATACCTTTTTAACTTCTACAGTTATGCTGGCAGGCACTCTGAAAGGGAAATTATTGCAGTTATTTGTGGTCTACCTCAAAGCTAGATTTTAGTAGCTCGAAGGAAAAGGTAAACGTCCTGGCAATGAGTGCATGTGTGGAAGACACAACGAAGGGAGGCACAGGTCTAAGCAGCACTGGTGGCGGTGGGGGGGGAAGGAGGTCAGAATCAAGTGCACAAAAGCAAAAGACTTAGAGAGCTAAAGAAAGAAATGATATAATAACAGTAAGGAATGCACCACTAATTGGTGCAACAGCATCTAAATTCAGTCTTCTCAGTTGGAGATGGCAGATTATGATCTGCTATAGGGAGGTAGGGCTGTGAAGAAAATATGCATAGGATATATGTGTTGGGAACATTATTTCTTGCAGAAAGAATACAAAAGACAATACTGTTGCACAACACACTGGCACAGTTCATCTGAAAAGAAACACAGTAGATGTTTCCTACTTGAAGTATAAAACCTGGGATGTGTTGAGAGAAGAGCTACCAGCACGATCTAAGGTCTAGAACATATTTTACAAGACCTTGTTTTTCAATAGGACCATGTCAGATACAGACAAGGCTGAGAAGGGGTATCACTATTCATGTACCACAGAACTAAAATGTGAGAAGAAAGAAAAGTTACTTAGCTAGCAGAAAATTGTGGCACACTTTCCTAGAGATAGGATTCTGATCAGAAATTAGAATCAACTGGCTTCTGGTAAGAGAAATGTGGTCTGGTATGTTTTTCATTAAGAGTAGAGATTTTAAAAACAAAAAACCCCAACTAACTAACTAACACCCCCCCAACCCCCCTCCCCCATCCAAAAAAACCCCAAATAAACCAACAACAAAACAGCCCAAATCACCTGAAGTGTTCTGAAAATAATTTCTCCTAGCTTTAAGGAAAACATATGATGATGGTCCATCCAATCTGGCCTTGAACACTGCCAGGGAGGGGGCAGCCACAGCTTCTCTGGGCAGCCTGTGCCAGGGCCTTACCGCCCTCATAGTTATAGATTTTATATGGATAGTTTAAAATTTGTTGTCAGCAGATGAATTCTCCTAGTCCTTTCTATTTTCTGACAGCAGATAGTATTTACTGAACAGAGCAGGTGAAAAAGATCCACATGCATGTGTACACACACTCTATATTTGCTTTTAGACTTCAGGAACATTTGGACTTTTACTGTGGGATATGTGATTCATTCTACATGAAAACCAAGTGAGTTATAAATGTTAAAGTGAAATCAAAATAAGCTTTTAGAATTCGTATTTATTCCTCCTGTTTTGTATTTTTCTCAAAGCATAACTGAAATGACATTCTGAAAAAGACTAAAAGCATAATGCTCCTTTTACCTATTGAAAAGACATTCCTCATGTTTTGTACACTGGCTCAGAAAGTCTAACACTTGATGCATTTTCTACGTTTCACTTTGGGGATGTAAATTATAGAATGGCTTTAGCTTCATCTTCAGAATAATTCTGTTCAGAAACAGCATTAATGAACCATCTGCTATCTTTATGATTCATTGTTGATCCTTTTCCCACTCAGTTCTTGACCTGTCTGGCATTTCAGCATCATAGACATACTTTGTTCTTTATAATCCTGCTTGCATACCTTTATAAATGGTGTGTGCTTCAAATAAAAAGATACTTGCACTTTCCTCATGAGAGAGCATTTTCATAGTTACAGAAAGTCTTTCAAAGCTACTGGAGTCCTGATAGTGTTATTTAATTAATCAAGGGTCCTGCCTCATCATCTACTGGACTTTTGGACACATCTGCATTTTTGCATTTTACTCTCATCAGAGACTGCTGATTATGCCAGGAGTACTGTATTTGTCAGTAAGAAATCCGAAATATGTCCTGGATTTAAACAAGAGCCCAATAAAGATGGATTTAAGAGAAAGAAGAAGAAATTCTTCTTTTCTGAATGTTTGATAACTGGCTGCTCAGCTGCAGTGCAATGCATGGATTTCAACTGGGAGTGAAAATTTAAAATATCTTGGGTGTATTTGCCCTGAAAACACCATTTCCTTTTTCTTTAATACTTCTTTATTTAGTACCAGTGTAAACCTTGAAACAAGAGTCTTTCAACAGGTGCAAATGTATCTCTGGAATGGAAGAAAGTGTGGAAAAAATCTTTAGTATGCATGGATGTACATAGCACAAATATGACCTATAGCTTACACATTTGGGAAATTGTGTGTGAGGAAGAAGATGAGCAATAGTTGTGACATTGTGTCGTTGTACATCACTGTCTGATGAGAAAGCACAGCCGTCTTTCTCACCGAACACGGATCTGCCAGGCAGACAAGCCCTGCCATATTGCACTTGCAGTGGTGTTGTAAGCTGAGAAAAACTTCAGGTAACACCCGAACAGTTTAGCAAGTGCAAGGGAGTGGAGAGCAAAGACGGGGTCATGAGGATGAATTTGACCTGGCATGGGCTTCAATTCGGGGTCGTGGGAGAAAGGAGTCGAAGTGAGGAAAAACCAGCTGAGGAAAAATTACCCTGCGAAGAAGAGGCGCTTGTGCTGGAGCATCAGAGCAGCGGCCTGTCCATGGCAGGCCCCATCCCGCAGCTCCTACCCGACCGCGGGAGTACCTCGATTGACCAGGCAGGCCGGGCAGTTTTATGAAGCGTGTGGCGGCCTCTCCTGGTGAATGGGAATGTTGCACGACATCTGTGCCTTCTAGAACGGTTAAAAGCTCTCGATATTCACAAGGCAAAGCTTAGAGATGTTTAGTATTCACGGGCCTGCCAGCTTGGCGTCCTGTCGTGGTTGTTAGTTCTCCTGTAATGCAAATGTGTTGGTCTGTTAGGTCACGTCTTTTAGTCCAAGGGGTTTTGGAGGATCTTTGAGTTACTGCTGATCACATCTGACACAGAATTATGGAATCACAGACTGGTTTGGGTTGGAAGGGACTTTTAAATGCCATCTAGTCCCAACACCTCTGCCATAGGCAGGGACACCCTCCACCCGACCAGGTTTCCTAAAGCCCCATAACCTGGCCTTGAACACTGCCAAGGAGGGGACAGCCACAGCTTCTTTGGGCAACAGATTCCAGTGACTCACTACCCTCAGAGTTACAGAATTTCTTCCTAATACCTAATCTAAATGGGGTTAAACCCATTACCTCTTGTCCTATTACTATACTCCTTGATAAACAAACAGTCCCTCTCCCTCTTTCCTGTAGACCCCTTCAGGTACTGAAAGGTTGCAATAAGGTCTCCCTGGAGCCATCTCTTCTCCAGTCTGAAGAATACCAACTGTCTCAGCCTGCCCTCATAGCAGAGGTGCTCCAGCTCGCTGATCATCTATACTGCCTAGCTGTGCTTGGGATTGTCTCAATCCATGCGCAGGACCTTGCATTTGGCCTTGTCAATCTTCACAAGGTTTGGATGGGCTCACCTCTCAAGCCTGTGTAGTTCCCTCTGGATGGCATCCTTTCGCCCCAGCATGTTAATCAAACCATGTAGTTTGGTGTTGTCAGCAAACTTGCTGAGGTGCACTCAATCCCATTGTCCGTGTCTTTCCAACAAAAACGTTAAACTACATCAGTTTCATTACCATCCTCCAAGGAATGCTACTTGTTACTGTTCATGTTTTGGACATTGAGGTGTTGAACACTAATCTTTGAGTGCAACCATCCATCTAATTCCTTATCCACTGAGTGGTCCATCCATCAAAACTATGTGAATCCAATTTAGAGCAAGATGTCTTGCAGGCCACTGTCAAAGGCTTTGCACAAGTCCAGGTAGATGTCGTCTGACACTCCTTCCTTATCCATTAACGCTGTAACCCCATCACAGAATGCCACCAAATTTGTCAAGCACAATTTGCCCTTAGTGAAGCAGTGTCAGCTGTCACCAATCGCCTCTTATTTTTCTCATGGGCCTGAGCCTAGTTTCCAGGAGGATCTGCTCCCTGAACTTGATGGGCACAGAAGTGATACTCGGTTTTCCTTTTATCCCTTTTTAAAAATGAGAGGTATTGTTTCTCCTTTTCCAGTCAGTGGGAACTTCATCAGACTGCCATGACTTCTCAAATATGATGTAGAGAGGCTTGGCCACTTCATCCACTGGTTTCCTCAGGACCCGTAAATACATCTCATCAGGTCCCATGGACTTGTGAACTTCAGGTTCCTTAGATGGTCTTGAATCTGATCTTCACCTACAGCAGGCAGTTATTCATTCTCCCAGTCCCTGCCTTTGCCTTCTGTGACCTGGGCAGTGTGACTGGAGCCCTTGCTGATGAAGACTGAGGAAAAAAAAAATGCCCATGCTTAGCACAGAAAGGACACCTTGTCCTGTTGCATTTTTATGTCTGCTGATGAATCATGAAGATAAGGCAGTAAAAACTGATATCAGATTGCTTCCTGAATAATTCTTTTATTGCAAAGGCTTTGTGTCTTGCTAGTATGAATTGATTTTGTACTTTTTACCTGTGGATTCTTCATAAGATCATTTGATACTCAGGTAGTTCTTACGTGGTCTATTGTAATTTATTATCTGTGAAGCAATAGTCACCATGTATTTAAGAGGATGTTACTGCTTGTGCTCGAATTCTGCTAACACTTTATTTGCTCCTTCATTGCCAATGTAATTTGCTATATCTTCACAGAGATCTACTATAATGTAATAGAAGCGCAGTCATAACATTTGAATTAAATAATGGGAGCTTAAATAAGCTGTTGATTTTTCCTTCTCTGATAGGGCTAACTTGCCATGAAGTAGCACCTTTTTATTTTATTTTAGAAGAGCAAAGGCTTCTATGGAAACAGTACAACCAAAGGGCTTGTAAAATGAACGAAGGCGGACATGAGACAGGGAAACAGAAGTGGGGCTTTTTAGCTCCAGGATCCACCCTTGCAGAACTGGTTGAAGTAAGGGAGTTTTCTAACAGATTTTCTTTGGTCTTTCATTTCAGAATTCACACTTTGTTAGCACTAGTCACTGAGGCCTCAGGAAAGGCACAGAGGTCTGGGTCTCAGTTTCCTGCCATGCAAAACAAAAGGTGGAACTGATGAGAACTACTTCTTTGTAAAACTATTTGATATTTATGAATAGCATTCCAACATAACAGTTTATTCTTACATGAAAATTTCCCATATTCAACCATCTACATTTACGCTTAAAAATCATCCGATCATTGAATGGCCTGGGTTGGAATATATTTTTTTATAATACTTTGCATAACAACCTTTCTCCCTGTTCTCAGTGCTCTCACTCGCTGTCACACCTATGTCTATTCACTTACCTGCGCACTGTAGTCACGTTATTTTGAAGCTCTCTTCTCTATAGAAATACTAGAGCCTCAGTTCAAATGTTGTTTTTTCAGAGCTGTGGGATGAAGGGAGAGCATAAATGAGGGCATGCCTTGCTTTTCACTGGAATCTTAACAGGAACATTGGGCCTCAGCTACTTCTTCCTAGGAGCCGCCTGCTTACATGGGAGCTCTGAATAACCAGTTAGAGGCCACTGTTTGAATTTAAATTATTTGCATTAATGGGTTTCGTGTCAGGGTTGGCTGCCGTATGAAATGAAGAAGGGAGGAGGTCACCTTCCTTCTCAGTTGGTATTGAAATTCTCACCTCTATTAGGCTAGTAGGACACATAGGGGAGCTCTTGTATAACCTGGATTCCTCTTTGGCATCCATGATTAGACAGCACTCTGTGACCTGAGTTCTGGCTTTACAAAGTATGTGACCAAGGCTTCTTCTCCCTTGTTTTGTGTCCTCATATCTAACAGTGCAGCAGGAAATCAGGCCCTGCTGTGAGAAGGGAGTTGGATCAGATGAGTCCAGGTTTCACTGATCAATGACTTAAATAAGACCAAACTCATTTATTGTAATCTCTAGATATTTCATAGGCTGCCATGCCATCAGTTCCTTGCTCAGCTCCTCCAGGTGGCTTATGTTTGCTGTTCTCATATCACTGTCCTCTCTGCAACATGATGGTACCAGAAAGAAGACTCCCATCAGGGCATGTTATCCCTCTTCTCTCTTGACAGGAGAGGTGAAAGATGTGTAGTTGGAAATGGCATGTTGTGATAAGAGGACTGGAAGGGTGGGTACACTTACATAAGCCTTCATAAGTGGCTACTTACTCTTCTTTGAGTAACTTCTTAGCTGGCAATGTCAAAACAACTTCTGAAAAATTAAACACACTCCCCACTGTGAGAGCTGATAATCACCTCAAATCACACAAGCACCACTGAAGAAGTTCCCATTTCTTCAGTGTGGGTGTCAATCTCTGCTCAGACTCCTGAGTTTGTATTGACAGCACACGCTGCTGTAGTTTTCTTCCTAGAAGGAAAGAATGTCTTGTTGGTGTTTATTAAATGCATCTCTGGGCACTCTCAAAAATTCTAGCTAACAATTAGTATGTCTGTCTGTAACCAAAGCACTTTTAGTGATGGCTGGAGTAGAGCAGCAGGAATACTTACCCTTTGCCTTTCATCTTCCCACCCCCCTTGCTTTCTGCCAGTAATAAGCCTCATTTAGCCCTCCTGCCAGCCGGTGCATCTTGCTAAAGGTAACACTGTAAAGCCCTGAGAGGCTTTTTGTCAGCCTGGTGAACTGAATTGATCCACCAGGAGATGGACTGGTCACTGGGGTCAGTGAGAGGGATGTAGACTCTGGTGGAAGAGCAGGAAGGCAGCAGTATGGCTTAGTCAGATGGGGGAATCGCGCCCAAGCCATGTCTCCTGTTTTGTCTTTGTTCCTGTCAAATTTGATGCCAGAACTCAGAGAGTCCAAAAACTGGAGGTATCATGTGGTCTATATTATTTTGATACAAGTTTTTAATTGCTTCTTTCACAATCTACAGTCTGTGTCATTTCTAAGGATGACGGAGGTTTCTATTACAACCTGCTCCATGTTCTAGCAATCAAACAGCTCTATTATTTCATGCAAGAAGTGCCTGGTAAGTCTTACAGAGCTGAATTTCTCCTCCCCATTTTTGCATTCCCACGTCGCTCCTTCTCAAGAGGTTGTGATAGAAAACAATGTTTAGCTTGATTTCCTCTGAACAAAATGAAACCAAACCTGTCACAGAATAATAACTCAGCGCAAAACTGATAATAATGAGGATGGTCGGATGAGCAGAAGTCTCTCAATCACAACATGCTCCCCACAGGACAGCATTTTAACAGATACTGCATTGTGAATTGTCTTGAGAAAAGGCTTCTGGCCAAAACATTGACATTCACAAGCAGCTGCTGCACTCAGAGAATGTAGGTTTTAATTATCTTGGGTAAAACAATCAATTTGGAGTGCAAGGCAAGTTAGGCTCCTGAATATTACTGATCACCTGGAAACTCACAGTGAATGTATGCTTTTCTTCTCAATCTACCTTTCAACCTGAAGCTCATTCCCTGGGCTGTAACAAATGCATTAGGTTTTGCTTAGCAGAGCAACACCGCTGAAGACATTCCATGAAATGAAACTTGAAAAAAAGTGGATTACCCAGATGAAAAAAGGGCGTGTTATTGTTACTCACTCGCTCCTCATTCATTCTGTGGGGATTTAATGTGATTTCCAGTTAAATATTGGTCAACCACAGTCATTTCCCGTTGCATTCTGCAATCTTCTTTAAGACCATCACAACACAATCCTTAGCTATCGGGAATTGTACACGCTAACATTATGTATGCACATATGTTGCCTTTTCCTCCGCAAGCAGCTACCTTGGAACCAGTTGCGTGCCAAGCCCAGTGCTTGCTCCCAGTAGGGGCAGGCCAGTGCTGGCACAGCAACACCGGGTGGCAGCAGTGGGTTTCCAGCCAGGCTGCTGAGCCGCAGTCAGGCTGTTGCCACACGTAATGAAGACGCAGAAATTAATTTTGCTTTGATTTCTGAGCAGAGTGCTCGGCACGTTATCCAGCTCCAAATTTCTCCAGTTTGCCACTTGTTCGTGCCTCACGGCCCTCGGTTCTTCCTTCTAACTTAACCTACCATTGTAATTGCTGTGAGAATGACAGGCTCGTTGGGGGTTAGAATACAGGAGGACGTGCTGCGTATGTGTCATCTGCTAGGAATTTGGGATTGTTGCCAGGGCTTTGTAGCTGGAGGAAAATTGGACAGCGATTTTTCTTTGGGGTATACGTCATGTCTGTCCTGCTCTTTGTCCCTACTTAACATGTCAGAGCTGTGACAAGTAGAAGAGAAGAAACCCTTTCTGAAACGTATTTTGCAATTGCTTCAAACTTTACTAGGCAGATGACAGACCTGGAGAGCAAGCTGCCTGGTAACGGTTGTTTTCTGATGGGGGTTCTCTTCACTTGATAGGTCCCATCTGACTGGGCATCACCTGGTACTGGGGAGCAGAGCCCTGAGCAAAGATAATTTGTCAAGCTGTTTTCTTCCTTCAGGGGAGGATTAGGATGAGGTCACTCTCCACAGCCAACATCCTCTTATTTTGTCTGGCATACATGCTGCCTGTTGCTCTGATGCCATTGCTTTTCAGCAACATACAGACTGAAATATTCTTCTTGTAGTGATACAAGTGAGGGGTGTAGAGTTTTCAGAGCCCACACCTCAAAATACACCTTGCCATTGGCCTTAGCCATTAGTGAGACTCCCTCATCACAAACTTCAGGCACAAGTAGGACTAACTTTGTTTCCAAACATCAGTGGTGCAGTAGCATAACTCAACATGAGATTTTGTTTGTTTTTTTTTTTCTCTCCATGAATAGGCAAAGGTTTTCCAGGTGTCTCACACTCCTTTAGTTGCTCAGACTTCTCTACTTCAGTGATTTAGCTGAGCTGATTCAAAGGAGTGTGTTCTATTGTGTTTTCACTGCTGATTAATGCCCCAAATCCACCAGTCCCTGTTGAAAGCAGTTACAACAAAGACCTTTGCAAAATGAAATATTTCCACTGTAGCAGATGTTTGCTCATGCTGTAAACTCCTCTTTCAAATTCAGGGCTCTTGATGTGGTCAGACCAGAGTTCAAAAACCAATTAGGGCTTTTTACAAAGGTTTGTAATGTGTGTATCCATGGTGAAAAACTATTTGATTTGGCTACACATACAGGACCAGTGGTCAAAGTATGAACACCTAATTTCCTAGTTTTCCTTTTTAAATTTATGTTGGGTCTTAATGAAGAAAAATAAAGATTAACTCCAGTTTCTCAAGTAGTCAGAAGTAAGTTTAGAAGATCAAACTGGACATGAACACATTGAATTTA
This sequence comes from Heliornis fulica, assembly GCA_013399135.1. Taxonomy (NCBI): domain Eukaryota; kingdom Metazoa; phylum Chordata; class Aves; order Gruiformes; family Heliornithidae; genus Heliornis; species Heliornis fulica. The sequence goes on along the minus strand of VXBZ01005879.1, from coordinate 389,080 downwards.
CTTATATTTTACCATCAGCTACACAAGCACATGTACTCTGAAAACTGGAAGATGCAGCCTCACATGGGAAAACTGATCCTGTATATCACGCAAAAACAATATCTCAGGGTGGATTTCCATGTCTAAAATAGGAATATTTATAAAATGTATAACATAATAGGATATATGACATATGTGACGTGCTAGCTATATAGTTGACAGTAAATGAGAAACAAGACTTCTTTCTAGAAAGAAAATGCAAACCTCGCAAACCATATGTTGTACTGTGCTAAAACAGGGCAGACAGGGCTCAGAAATGCCCTTTCTGCCCTGTTTTTGGCACCCTTAGTAGCAGGTCCATACCTCTGTGCTACCTCTGTCCCTCCATTATGCTGCCTACTTCAAATACCACACAAATCCTCCCATTTGAGTCCCCCAGGAGGGGCCCAGAAGCATCCTTCAGTTCTCCAGATTGGTACCTGACCCATTTTGCTGTCATTACCACCAGGCCCAGCCACCTCTTCCAGAATCTTTTTTTTTAAGATTTCTCTGAATTTCTTCACTTGGGTTTTGCCCAGCTCTACCTTTCCCCTACTGTGCTTCCCTGCTTGTCCTTACACATGGTGATGCCGTTTGTATGGTGCGACTCACTTTGTGGCTGCGGGTCCATGAGCCACTGGTGGGAGAGGGGTCAGAGCTTCACTGGTTGCTGAAGAGAGAAGTGAAAGGATGGCTGGAGGGATGGGGAGGGCAGGTTTGTTACAAGCTGGACTTAAATCAATATAAAGCGCTCCAGAATCCACTCTAAATCTCTGTCTTCTCACAACACCCTCAAGCACCTCATGCAGTCAAAACTGCTGACTGTATTCACCACTGGGGAAGCCACATTGATCATCCATAATGCATGTTTACATGGAAGTTATTTACACAGATGCAAAATGCAGCAGCTCATTAAATAATTTTTCATCACATGTCACTTGCAGAGCAGAAGAGAATTTGGCTGCTACAAAGCAGTTTCTACGGAAGTGGCTAGGACACATTACATTGACATTCAGCTGCAGCAATCAGCTTGAGAAATTTTGTATTGAATGCATTCTGAACAGTAATTAAGCTTCCTACAGTAAGCAATGCTTGTTAAATTGGGTGTTACTACTTGTTACTTACAGCCGATAATGCTACATTGTTTTAAACAGCCTCTCTTATCTCCTCTAAAGAATGAGATTATCTCCTGTCTTGTTCTTCCCATTCTCTCATGAAATACACTTGTGTGTGTGTGCCCCTCAATCTGTTTTTCCCCATGGCCTCCTATAGTAATGCTTGGATCTGTAGCTGTCAGGGCAGCAGCAAGCCAATAAGTGGTAACGATATCCTCCTGTTTTCAGGGTCTACTCTCTCTGTCACTCTTACTCACACAGAGTATTTTCTCTCCTTACTCGAAATTGTGGGACTGCTCACCTCCCAGGGCCTACTCAAAGGAGTAAGAGCAGCAGAAGCATTGAGACACAGGCAAGATAATGTTGCCACTATAAAGGTGAGAGGACGAAGCCCTGTATCATTTACATGACTAACTTGGTTAGTCAGGGCAGACAGAATAAAAACCTAAGACCCTTGATAAGCAGGGATTTGCTGTAACCTCCATATCAGGCTTTGCTTATCTAACTGCAATGCCCAGGACTTATTCTTATGGTCTAGTGCCAGAGTGTCTATAAACACCAAACAAAATGAAGTTTCACTGCTTTTCCTGTAAAATACCGCTTCAGTATAATGTCATGTTAATGTGATTGGAATTTTCTTCATAATTAGAATTTACATTATGGAACACCTCAAAGCATGAATGACACTGTTCTTGATATCATGCAAATAGGTATATCTTAAACATGCATTATTTGCAAGTCCCGAAGGAGCAATTGAGTCAAGTAAGCTAATTCTTCTGAGCAGGATTAGTACATCCCATGAGAAGCCATGTCACATTACAACTGAACTCTTTTTTTCTAAAAATGCAGTCGCTGTGGTTTCTAGGTACGGTCTATGATCCTTTCTCGTACATTTCAGCAATGGGATAGCAGTCACTAGGGATGACTTTTAATCTCATGACTTTTTTAAAAAACACAGGAGCAGAAGCATAAACCGCATTATTGCTGAAGGAAGTTGGTCTGAGAAGCTGTATTCCCACATGCACGAGTAAGTGAATTACAAGTTAATCTATGTGCAAAGGAGTTTTAGTGATCTCTACCTGCCTTCTGTGATTTCAGCTCTCCCTGGAAAAATGGACCAAAACCCACTACCAACAGATATTTTTCCACTGTCAAATATTCCTATTTTCTCAAGAGAGTCCCCTTGGCACCTCAGTAACTTCTTTTTCATTCTCTAAGTGGATTACCAGTCACTTAGGCAACCGGCACAATTTCCAGTGAGTGAACAGAATTGCCATGAAAAACTGCCAGCTAGTCAGTGAACAAATCACATCTCCATGACTGGTAGAAGAAACCTTCACATGATCTCTTTTATTTACAGCTTGACAGAAGCTGCTAAACCAGGAAAGATCTGAAAAGTAATCCAAGATTATCAACAGATTAAGGCAAGCACTGTGTGCAAGAGTTTATCAAGCTTTTCCAAAATGTAAATGTGATTGGAGGTCAAACTGACATCCTCTTTTGGCAAACTGCACACTAACCCCACGAATAATGCATAATACTTAGTCCTTCTAGAAACTATTTCAGCAAATGACACATCATATCCCATCTTTCAGCATTCTTACAAAGTCACTGATATTTTGGTTATGGCAGCGTATTTGCATATGACTGCTTGCAGGACCCATATTCTCAAGAGAAAAGGAAAACTATTTAAGACCAAAGAATCACAGAATGGTCTGGGTTGGAAGGAACCCCAAAGATCATCAAGTTCCAACCCCTCTGCCACAGGCCTGCAGATATCTAGACAAGGCTCCCCAGGGCCCCATCCAACCTGGCCTTGGACACCTCCAGTGTTGGGGCATCCACCACCAGTCTGGGCAGCCTGTCCCAGCACCTCACCACTCTCTCCTTAAAGAACTTCCCCCTGATAGCCAACCTAAACCTTCCCTCCTCTATCTTAAATCCATTCCCCCTTGTCCTACTGCTATCTACCCTCATAAAAATCCAATTCCGCTCCTGTCTATACACTCCCTTTAAGTACTGGAAGGCTGCAATGAGGTCCCCCCTGCAGCCTTTTCTTCTCCAGGCTGAACAAGCCCAGCTCCCTCAGCCTGTCTTGATAGGGAAGGTGTTCCAGCCCCCTGCTCATCTTCGTGGCCTCCTCTGAACCCTCTCCAACAGCTCCACATCTTTCTTGAATTGGAGGTCCCAGCTCTGGATGCAGCACTCCAGACATGTCCTCAAGGGCAGAGTAGAGGTGGAAAATCACCTTCCTGTCCCTGTTGGCCACCCCTCTTCTAATGGAGCACAGGATACCATTTGCCTTCTGAGCTGGAAGAGCACACTGCTGGCTCATGGTCAGTTTCTTATCCACCAAGACCCCCAGACCCCCAGGTCCTTCTCAGCAGGGCTACTCTCAAGGAGCTTTTCTCCCAGCCTGTATACCAGGTACCAGTACCAGTACCCAGGTACCAGTAAAGGTTAGGGACTGGCCTGTTGGAGAGGAGTGAAGCAAGAAGGATCTGGGGATCCCGGTGGACAGCAAGACAACCATGAGTCAGCAATGTGCACTCATGGCCAAGAAGGCCAACAGCATCCTGGGGTGTATTAGAAGGGGTGTAGGTAGTAGGTCAAGAGAGGTCCTTCTCCCCCTCTACTCTGCCCTGATGAGACCACATCTGGAATATTGTGTCCAGTTCTGGGCCCCTAAGTTCTAGAAGGACATAGAACTCCTTGAAAGACTCCAGTACAGGGCCACCAAGTTGATGAAGTGGAACACCTTAGAGAAGAGGAGACTGAGGGGTGACCTCATTAATGTCTAAAAATATATTAAGGGTGAGTGTCAGGGGGATGGATTCAAGCTCTTCTCAGTGTTGGCCAGTGATAGGACAAGGTGCAGTGTGTGCAAGCTGGAGCCTTCCATCCCAACACTCCAGTCATAGGAGACATCCACCATATCTCCCTGATTCATTGCAGACTGCTTGGAACCATCTGTCTAACTCCTTCTCAGAATCTCTGATGTTATGCAGACTTCTCACTGCCTCCTGCAGCTCAGCCACCTGCTGCAGGACACCCTCCACTGGCTACGCCTTCTTCAGGCAGTTCTGCTGCCCATCTTTCCACTCCCTTGTCTTTTCCTGGACTGGGCCTACTATGGACCAAGATCTGGCACTCTGCTGCAGGCTGGGCTGGCTTGAGAACAGCTCCCCTTGGCAACTCAGAGGAGCTTGAAACACTGAATGAAACCTAATGCAAACACTATGGTCTTGGCTGCGTGTGTTGCTCATTAAGCAAATTGCTTATCTTTAATCTAACATCAGTGACTTTATTTTGATTATCTGAAATATGTAACCATTTAGATACATGGTTTCCTGTAGCTCCGTTGGAGTTCTGAGCACAGAGAAAAGATTATGTTAAATAAGAGTTGGTAAAAAACTATAAAAAAATTGTAGACAGCTGCTGAAGCTCAATGCCACATCAACTCATGGAGATCTGAAAATCTGACTGTAGAGAATTCTACTCTAAGGAAAAAAAGTCTCCCTCCATAAGTAGTCTACAGGCTCTTGGAAATTCTCTGAGTTGTGTTTTGTCTTTGAGAAACACTCCTCCAACTGAATCACCCCTCCTTAGCCTTTATTGGAACTCAGCCTGCAGCAAACCCCTCCAAAAGCACTCAATACTATATATATATATATGTGTATAGATATTTCAGGGGCTTTGCACCAAGACTTCCTTAGATGTTTAAAAACATGAGCCTCATATTTATTTCTAGGCACCCTTACAGCCCTTAGGGCTTGACAGAAATCTTTCTGTCATTTCTGTGCATTTCTGTAAGAAAAAAAAAATAAGAAAACCCACAGAAAATGTGATGTGAAAGTTTTACATTAAGAGGATAATAATTACCTTGCGTAATACCCACTATGTGCTAGACACTTCACCATATACTTCGTGAGGAGGAAAGCCTTTGCTCCAAGGAGCTCACAGTCTCCTGACTGCATATTCAACCTTTACGTTTTATTTATTTCCTTTGTTTTGAGTCTTAATGTGACTTTAAACATTTTCTCCATATATTTGGAGGTTTGGGGTTTGAAATATATAGATATGCATTTGAATGATAACAGTGATTTTAGGTTAAAGGCTTTTATCTCAGGTTTTTGGCAATATTTGACAATAATAATTCTATAAATAAGTATCACAGTGCTAGATAGACACAAGCAATTTAATGTGTACTATTAATTTGTGTAATTAAGCTTCCCTGGCCAAAATGTGTCTTGCATGTATTCAAATCTGAAAAAAAAAAACCAAAACCAAAAGGAGTAACAGGACAGAAGAACTAATTTGGGGTCCTGTTGTTTCAAGACAGTGGCTTATAGCAGCTGACCACACGGGGAAATCAGGGCTGGAGCAGGTCTCAAAGGAACTCTGTGATGCTAAAGGGGAAAAGCATCTGTTGCAGTGATATTTCTTAGTGTTGAATACAAAACTGTGCTCTGGGGTATTGTTAAATACAAACACATCCACATCCCTGCCATACCTCTCGTACAGCAGGGAGCACACACTTTGCTTCAGGACCGTCTGCCTTTTTGTGTTTGCTGTTTGTAATAGGGATGATGGCACTTGTTGAAGTATTCAAATAATTTGGATCACACTGTCTCCTTCTGGTAATATAAGTCTTATGTCTTGTTTTAGCTGCTTTCAAGTTGGTGTATAAGACTCGGGTCAGTGCACACAGCCCATGCTGAGAACGGTGTGCCACCACAGTAAGGGAGGAGAAATGCAATGTTCAGCATCATCGGTCGATGGAGACTACAGCTGTGTCTTTAACGCAGTGGCTGGTAGAGGACAAAGTCAGCTTCAGAGAATGACAGCCTGGTCACCGTTTGTGGCACTCCACACTAAAGGTGGTCCTCAGCTCAAATAGTCCTTTCAGTCCCCTAACGAGGACTTTATAAAAGATTGAGATGGTTCTGGCACCAATTCTGGACACATCCCCCAGTGAAGAGTTTTCTTCTCAAGTGAATATCCTGATCAAAACCCCAGATTTTAAAAGGCATGTCTGTGCTGCAGGCATGGTATTAGAAGTCTCGCTGCAAGAAGGTAGCAAAAACGTCTCTGCGAAACCTCATGCAAAGCCCCAAGCTGTCTTAGCCAGACTGCAAACCAGCTTTCTGCTACTAATGCATCACATTTCAATATCAGCACCATCACCTTTAAAAGTCATGGCTTGCTAAAAAGCTTTCTTTGGAGACTTGTTTTTCAAACTGTAGCTGAGAGAAGGAGAACAGATTTCTGTCCAGAGCTAGGTAGGTGGCGTTTTGTCACATAATTCACATCATCTTGGTGGCACAAATTTCTTCTCTGCCGGCTGCAGTGATGCATTTTGAACTGTTGAGTGCATCAGAAAGTCCCTTACCCCAGACTTGACAGTGGGGTCAAAATAAAAGAAGTTAGAGAATAGAGAGATTAGTACTTGAAGCAACTTTTCTAGTTGTTCTAAATTTTATCTTCCCATGGAAACCATCCAAGTATAACAGGAAAGTTCTGTTTTACAGGATCCTTTGCTTCCATAAAGAAAACCAGGGTGCTGTCTTTCCAGTCTTTCAAAGACTAACTCCCCAGTTCTACCCAGTACCTGTGCTAGCTTTTGGTGGCGGCACAGCTTTACAGCTCTGGTGTCAAGAGCTCTTGTTCCTTTCCAGCTCCTGGGTTAGGCACCTAAGAGTTGCTGCATTTTGACCTTCGTGCCTTAGGCTCATTTGAAAGAACCAGCGCTCTAGGAAATCTGTGTCTTTGCAGAGTTTTGAATGCAGTCTTGCTTCCAATAGGATGGTCCCTCTTTCAAAAACTGGTTTATTCCCTTGTATGCCTTGTCCAACACAATGAACACCAAAGTGTAATAGTTAAGGCAGTAGAAACCCTAGTTGCTGACCACAGGGTCCAGGGCTGCTTGACAAAGGGAATGAAATATCTGGAATAGGTGATGCAACTATCAGATTGTGATCCAGAATACAACATACCATAGTATGTTACAGCACACAAAAAAATAATCCTTGAACCAACCAATTTCACAACCTATTATTTCTATTGCAGACCTCTTTCTGTAAGGTAAACTCTCTTTTAATGGAGCTTAATTTGTCTTAGTGCACCTGTTGCTTCACATTGTTATGTCTGTAGAAATTGATGTAGCAGTTGATTTATTCCCCAATTAAAAGTGCATTATGAGGGAGTATTTTTTTGTGCCCCACACTGAAGGACGTGTCATGGTATTTCAGTTTAGTGTTTTAAGAATCACTTCTATGTTGTACATGCATCAATTCAATAACCGACAATAAGTAACTTTTAAGAATAATCATTTGCTTAACTGTGCCTTTCACTGCTATTAACAGCTTAGATGTCGCATATTATGTCAGGAAACATCTTAAAGACAAGTTACATTCACTAACTGTAGGTTTTGAAATATTAAACTATACTCTCATGCTGATTCAATGCTGTTTCATGAAGAAAATGTGTCTGCACTGGGAGCAAAGCTTGTGTTTTGTTATAAGGGAAACCAATATTTAAATTAGCTTATAAACCCAGCATCAAAGGAAAACAAATGTTGCACATAATGAGTCGCATATTATCATGTGTATGCATGTTAGCAACTGGAAGAACACTTCACACAAAGCAGCTGCGAGATACAGGGATATAGGGCATAATCTCTTGGTATAAGTGTTTAAAGGGAAGGGAGTGTTTTCAAGACCTACCACTGCTTTATAAAACCAACACTAGAAAATTGAATGTGTGAGGGTGAACAAACATTACAGAGACTGAGAAATATAAAACTGCTTTAGGGAGAAAAAAATACTTCTGGGGATACCATTGCCTAAAGAGAGTCCCATGGTTTCGATAAGTTCCCTATTTTTATTTTTGTTGTTGTAGATTCCCCAGTGTTGTATATTTTTTAACTTAGGAACTATTGAAGAAATTACACGTGGCCAAATGAGAAAAATTTGCCAAGAACTTTTAAGTGCATGTCAATGCAAGTTGACCAAAGATGTAAACTGACATTTTCTGTTTCACACAGGTTAAGATTATTTTGATAACTCTTATTTTAAAAAAACAGAACACATTATTAGCGATAATATTGTGAATTCTTGGAGAGCAGTGTACGTGAAAGGGACCTGGGTATCCTGGTGGACAGCAAGATGAATATATGGAATAATGTGTCTAGGTCTGGCTCCTCAGTTCAAGAAGGACGTAGAACTCCTTGAAAGACTCCAGCACGGGGCCACCAAGATGATGGAGTGGAACGCCTTCCTTATGAGGAAAGGCTGAGGAAGCTGGGTCTCTTTAGCTTGGAGAAGAGGACACCGAGAGGTGACCTCATTAATGTTTATAAATATGTTAAGGGTGAGTGTCAGGAGGATGGATCCAGGCTCTTCTCAGTGATGGCCAGTGATAGGACAAGGGGCAGTGGGTCCATCCTGGAGCATAGGAAGTTCCATGTGAATGTAAGGAAAAACTTTTCACTATGAGGGTGACAGAGCACTGGGACAGGCTGCCCAGAGAGGTTGTGGAGTCTCCTTCTCTGGAGACATTCAAGACCAATTTAGATGCTTTCCTAAGTGATTTAATCTAGGTGATCCAGCTCAGGCAGGGGGTTGGACTAGGTGAACTTTTGAGGTCCCTTCCAACTCCTAATGTTCTGTGATTCTGTGAATGTTAAAATTATTTATATTACAACATATTGTATGTAAAACATTAGCTTGGAGGATTTAATGAAATACTTATCAATATTGAAATTAAGGAAAAATTCAGTTCATAATCATTTAAATTTTGGTTCATAAGAATTAAAAAAAATATCCAGAATATGCTTTATTTTTACTGTTTAGAGCACCTCATCAGAGAAATCACGTTTTTCCAGCTGCAGTACTGTTACCTTCAGGTTTAGTCTGAGCACTGATTATTCAGCTGAAGAGAATTACTTCACTGATACTATATTGCTTATTATACTGTATGGTGTCTTAAGGAATATTTTTAGCCTGGTTTCCTAAGGAAAGAAGGGCAAGATGGTCTTGCTTCCACCTATACTTCTCCTCAGGTTGTTGTTGAGCACCTGGGATAATTTTAGGTGAAGAGGGGACAGAACCAAATGAGGGTCCATACTGAGCAAGCACTTTTACAGACTCATTACCCATCAAGAAGCTGCCTCTCACTGTTACTGCATGTGTACTTGTAGCTTGGTCTCTGAAGGGTCTGTTTTTCCTTGCTCAGTAGACAAGGGGAGAAGGAAGGCATCACACCAGGGGAGGCACATACCCTCTAAGGGTCTGAGGTGCTATGTGGAGAGCAGTGCCTGGGGAGTGCCATGGGTGTGGGAGTGTATGGGAAAAAATTGGGAGCAGCAGAAAGGGAGGATGTGTGTGATGAAGAGAGACCTAGGACACTGGAAAACTTCAGGTTTTGAAGAAAAGACCTTCTTCTTTCAGCAAAGAACCTCACCCAACGCATACACAAAAGAGCATGTCCCATATGACTGGGATCAACCAGGACCAGTTGCACCTATGTGGGCAGTGAGGTGATACTGTTCCTCTGCTTTATCTGACCCATAAGAATTTATATGTGAAGCAGGGCCTGGAAGCACTTGGTTTTGCTTGTTTGAATCCTGTGTCATGGGATGGGATGCAGCCAGTATGCAGTGAGACCATGAAACTTCAACCTCTCATCCAACTCAAGTTGAGGTTGCAAAAGGAAAAGCCAGTAACAGAGAACCAAGTTTACTTCTTTCTCCATACTGACTACCTCAAGGCTGCCACTGCAATCCTTTAATAATTTCAGGATTTAGCTTGACCTAATACCCTTTTTTACCCATGTAACTCATGTAGTTTGTGCTGAAAACGCTGCACACCTAGAAGCCTTTGCTAGTGCTTATGGCATGGCAGGCCACAGGCTGGCAGAAATCCCTTTTGCATTTCTGGTGTTTGTTTACTGAAGAGACAACTGGAACAAATTTTAAAAAGCTCCTTCAGCCAGAAATACCAGGAGTAAATCTGATTCTAGCCTGCAACATGAGTCCCAGAATGGGGTGAACTGAGCTCTGCCCCCACTCCTGAGGGCAGTTTGTGATGGACAAAACACACAAGTAACCTGAATATTGCATTGGCCTCTTGATTGAAGGCAACTAGTTTTCATCTCAGTCTTTTTGGGGTGGGTATACTTTTGTAGGTAGGATCTTGTCCCAGCTGACACACTGCCTTTCTCATACTGCAGAGTAAAAGGTCTTCACTATGAGGGTGACAGCACTGGGAAAGGCTGCCCAAAGAGGCTGTGTAGTCTCCTTCCCTGGAGACATTCAAAACCCACCTGGACATGACCCTGTTCAACCTGCTTGAAGTGATCCTGCTTTAGCAAGGGGTTTGGGCATGATCTCCAGAGCTCCTTCCTAACCACTACTGTCCTGTGATTCTGAGGTAAAAATTACAGTAGCTCACAGTTTGTCCTCTGTGATAGCCTTTCATTTATTCACACAGATAGTGAAACACCAGTAATTTCCCACTTCCTTTAGGCCTTTGGTTTGTCTGTTCCAGCAGTGACAGCTTTGGTCTGTTGTTTTGCAGAGGAAGGAAAGGAGGAGGGGAATTGGTTTTCCTGATGACGCTTTTTCTTATTAATGGAAATCCCTAATGTCCCTACAAATATTGTTCCTCTGATGGCCTTTTGCTTATGAAACTTGAAAATAAATTTTCTGGATCTTTGTTTGCACCGTTTTCAAAAGAAAAAAGAACTTGTATAGAAATTAAGGATAAACTGGCAAATACAAAATGGTTCAACTTTCTTAAAAAGGAGCATGGACATTTTTGTTAATGGAAGGGTAGAAATTTCCATTGTCATACATATTTTATTGAATATAAACTTTTCTATCTCTTGCTTTATATGACATAACCTTCATTATTATCTAGAGTACAATAAAATATATTTCCATTGGTCTAAGAAATATGATTACACTCTAAGTCATCCTTGTCCTAGGTACACATGTGCACAACTTCTGAAATGAATGTCAGCGCATCTCCAGTGGCATCGCCGGAAATATGAAAGCACCATCCCCACAGAGAAGTTTACTTTCTTACTTTTTGTTGGCAATGAGTCTGTGCAGCCTAGCTTATTGAAACTTAGAAAAGCAGAAAGGTATTTCAAATCCCAGGCACTCAATGAATGAGATGTGAAATGAATTTCATGTGGATCAACCCCCCGGAGGCTTGTCACAATAGATAAGGCAAAGTGGATAGATGCTGCATTAGTTCATGTATGCTTCTGAGTAGCAGAGCTAATAACTGAATCATAATTTCACTTCAGGACACGAGGCTACTATATACTGTCCTCCTTTGATCTCTTCACCCATTGCAGCAACTAGAAAATATCATAATAAACTTTTCTAAATAAATGCAGCAAGAAAAAGAGTAAAACCTTACAAAATATCCAAAATATTTCGCAAGCAACACCTATTATAAAATCTTTGAAGAGAAAGGTGCTAGACATTCTTTTTATTTCTCATCCTCAAGATATGTAAACTTATTTTCAATTATTTATATGTGGGATGGTGGTAAAAACTTCATGTGTGACGGTCTGTGCTGGTGTTTTACAAATCCTTCCATTTTACTCTTGTTGAGAAAATGGAATTGAGACACCTGAGCTGATACTGCAGCAGAAGAGCATACTTTGCTGAGACCACATTGACTCATTTACTTTTTCTCCATGAGAGATTAATTACATAATGACCAGAGTAGCCCTAAGGCGTTGCTTTTTACCTCTCTCAGTAGCTGAGTACTTCAGAGGTTTTGTAGGAGCGAAAAATGAGATGTACTTTTAGGACATTGATTTGGGAGTCTGAGTGTTGAGAGGTGAATTACGGTGGGTTTTGTTAGCAGTTGTGCTAGTATCATCTCTTCAGAGCACCCATCTCCTGCCCACTAAGTTGCCAAGTAGGAAGTACCACTATCAGGAGCGAACAATAGCTCTGTGACTGCCCAAAATGTTTGATTTAATACGAGAAAATGCCCGGGAGTATCAGTTGGACCAATTGCTCCTTTTCCTCCCTTTACTCCAGAAGTTGTCTCTAAATCATGGTGATTTACTGCAGTCCCAGGAAGGACCCAGGAGCAGATCTACCTGAGGGGTGCTGTTCACGCAGAGTCCTTTGGCTGTTAATGCTACCTCTCTCCAAGTCACATATCATTTGGCTACATAGAGGGACCTTTTACCCTTTTGAAGGGGACAAAATACACAGCTGCTTACTACTGAATTTTGGATTAAAAAGAAAAAATATGTTCTTTTCTTTTTGAGGTATTCAAAAGCAAGAATTTATCACATTATTAATTTTTTTATAGGTTCTAGGTAAATATAGACCGTAACTTTTCATTTTGGCCCTGTGATTTTTCCTTTTGTTTATTTTTTTTCTTTGATTTTTACGCTAATTCCAGTTGTTTTGATTCACTTCTGCACACAGTGAAAAGCCTGGCACAGAGAGCATTGGCAGTGATTTTAGATTGTGGGGTATTTTATAGCTCAGCATTATGGCTGAGCAAACAAAGAATGGATAGTGCATCTGTTATTATTGCCTCTAATCTAAACTCCCGACAAGTGACTACTAAGGAAATCATTGTCATTGCAGTTAGAGATAAAATTGCAAAGCATCACCTCTTTCAACTGGCTTCCTGCTCTGGTTGAGTAAGTATGGGAGGGACAAGAAGAAAGCTTATAATATCAATGTATTTTTTTATTTAATAGAATATATCTAAAAAGTGGATTCTAGAATAATCACAATCTATGAATCACAATGTAGATACAAATAAAATTACTTTCCAAACCATTTGCATCCATACAAATTAATAGAGCTGTACTTGAACCTTTTTTATGAATGCTTCCTGAAAGAGGCAAAGTGTGTCCCTTGACTCTGACTAAAAGCACAATGAAAGATGATTAAACACTGATTACTGATTTTTAGGCAAAAGAAGGCAATATATAAATGAAAATCCTCCTTGTTCTTAAGGGAAATGAGCTCTGAAATGCTTTGAAATCAAGTTCTGAAATCAGAATGCTCCAGTAAGTCATAATTTGAGAAATGAACAAATTGTTCCACATCACCAGCCTATTTTATTGATAATGAGATGATGACATAGGAGCTATTGCCTGCAATGGTTCTTTGGTATTACAATATTCTCTTTACCACAGGCTGAGAATTTCCATTTTAGAAGCTATCCTCAAATCTCTCTTAATTCTTGTTCTGTTAATCATTATTTGTTTTCTGTTTTGTGTTAAAGGACAGGTTTTCTCTGCTACTAATCCCATTGTTTAGTTTGTTCTCTGAGATTTTATACCACTTACTTTCACTGAGTCAGAGAACAGGTGTAATTTTGCTTGTTAGTTCCCAAGTCTCTGTTTCCCAAGTCATATGAGTCTGATCTAGCACAAAAACAAAACCCAAGCTCCCATACCTATTTCCCATATAACTAAATAGCTTTAATGGACTATTTCTTTGGGTAATAAACTGACATATGGGGAATTCATACAGAGGTCACAGAATTTCTACTGCATTTTGTTTTAAGAGTAAGAAAAACCCAAGGACTTGAGAGTGACAACTGCAGGGGAGTCCTCTGTCTGTGGTTATACAAATAGGATTTTAATGTATATGAAGCTTATTAAATGTTGCTGGTTTTAATTTCTTTCATGGTTACTTAGGTTCTGCAAAGTGGATGTATAGGTTGGTGGCAGAAGAGCCTCTGCTGCTTGTGTAGCAGTGTGGCCATTGCTTCCTTTTCTGCATCCCAACATAGATGGTCCATTACTCTATGTTGTTCCCACAGCTGTTGAGTGTCCTCAAGATAATGTCATTGGTAATGGAGGAACCTTAAGGCTGAAGCATGGTGTTACTCCATTTGTTCAAGGAGCAGCCTCACCCAGAGGGCAGTGCCAGGCTTCTGCTAGCCCACTGTCCCTCAGGAAGTTTAAACACTATGATGAGCATTCGGTCCTTTATCTTTCAAATGTAACTTTCTTTTTCCTCTCTCATCAATGGTCTTTGCTTCACAGGCCACAACTATACAATCCTATTCATTTTCCACTCATCTAGTAGTTGGATTGAAATTAGTTCACTAGTAACTGTCTGTCACCTCTCTGGAGGCCACTCTGAAATTAGCCATTAATTAACATACACACAAGCAGGTAGGAATGTAAATTCATAAACAAAGACCTTTTGGAGGACAAAGTGATTCTTCTAAGAAAAATTCTCTTCTGTTTCTCTATTTAAAAGTTAGGAGATACAAATATTCTTGAGGAATGAAGCAAACATTACAAGATTGCCTGTGGTCCTGAGACAGAACTCTCTTCATGACTTTGTTGACCTGGTTCTGAAGTTTTGTATTTTTCAAAATCCATCCTTTTTTTGTGCTCACAGTGTTAAGGATAGGCTTCTTGCAATTCATGGGTTACTGTCCCTGTGCATGCCTGCTAATGGAAAACATACAGGATACAAGCAAATGTGCAGTAACCCGGGTGCCTAACGGCTTGGAGAGCAGCCATTCACTTGTCAAGCTCTTCACGGAGTCTAGTTGAAAGCCTTGTCAGCTGCACTTTGTTCTCTAATGTAACTAATCTTGTTTTAGTGCTGCTTTCTCGGATAGACAAGTACAGCTCAACTTGAATCGTGGAGTTTTTTTGCTGTTGTTGTTTCAGGCTGGGTTTTTGTTGTTGTTTTGCTTTCAGTGCAAACATGTCACCTCTGTCCTCCTTTTCCATCTCTGGCATACAGTCTAAGGTTACTAGGATAGCATTTGTGGCAACAGAAAGATCTTAAATAATGTTAGTGGTACAAAGCATTTTACCTTGCCAACAACGAGCTAGAAAGGTCTGGACTTTAAATCAGGCATGTGGTGATAGTATAGAGCACACACGCTGTGCAGGATGTCCTGAGGGTTGTAAGATCAATTCAGCTTTGCTCAGCCATGTCAGCAGAGACTATCTTAAGATGCTGACATGGCTCAGCTTGATAGGTTGAAGAAATCTAACTGCTTTGATAAGGTTAAAGGGGGAATCCAGGCAAGAATAGAAAACAAAACAAAACGCAGCTTAGAAGCTTGACTGCACACCATAGCAACCCGCTGATGACTGACAACAGAACCAGTACAAATTACCTTTCCTCCAGAAAAATAAAATTAACAAGCCCTGTGTTAAAAAGGAATCAGTTGGTCTCTACAATCTTTCCTGCTCTACCTGGTGTCAGGCAATGACATCAACAAAACCAATTACATTGCTGTTCCCTTCTGTACCATAAGGCCTGTCAGTGTTACGCAGCTGAGAGCTTCAGAAGAAGAGACTGCCTTAAAAATGCAAAACTGTATACTGAATTTAAACTTCTCCACTGGAGAAATCAGCCAGTAGATATAGGGCTTTAAAAAAAACTTTTTGTGGAGGAAATAAGGCAGTGATTTATTGTAAAAAAAATGTTGATAGAGCTTTAGAGTAAAATTGGAAGCCTGTGTAAGTCAATTCAAGGGTCATCATGCTAAGACCTTCAATATATTGGTTTCAAATCCATTATTGTATGCACCTAGTTCAAGTCTGCTCTTAAGTGTTTTAAAGACTGTATCAATTTGTCCATCAACTCATTTTCTAAATGGAAGCCTTTTTTTCTTGAATAACTTATTAATACAATATTGCTCTTCAAATTACTTATGTTTATTGCCTTAACAAAATAATAATTAAAAAAACCCAAACATATAAATGAACAAACAAAAGAAAAACAACCCACTGCAAAATTTGTCATCAGCACACAATGCAATACATGCAGAACAGGCACAGGCATTATTAGGCATCTGCCGTTACCAGTTATGGGAACTAAGCCTGTCCATAGTGTCATTACTTCATGTCTTCACCGAAGCTTGTGTCCTTTGGGCTACTTTTAGGTTTTGTGGTCTGCAAAGAATCAGAAACAAAGAAACCCTGAAGTATTTGAAGCCTGACACAGGCCAGGTTGACTTTCATGAGATTGACTCGTTCTGTGTCTGACAGAACATACTATATGAAAAAATGATAACTGAAACTAAGCTGCTGAGATTTACAGAATTCCCGAGTAAGCGGGAAACAAAGCTAATGATATAATCACAGAATCACAAATCTAGAAAACCTGTGCTCTTAGGACTGGACAAAACTACCTGTAAAGAGTATTGTTTTGGCAGTGATTCAAGGACATATGCAAACCTGTTTCAAATAGGTCTATCATGTAAAAATCCTTATGAATCTGACCCCAAGTAACTGGAAATGTGAATTATTAAGTCCTAAAGAGAAAATAAATCAGAAATGTAAGGCAAAACTATGGATTGGAACTGAAATGCATGGGATCACACTGTGCTATATTTTGTTCAGTATTATGTTTCTAGAAGCAGCCAAATCACTGACATTTCAGAGTTATGATAAGATGTCATTAGTCGTGCTGGTGTATAATTTGGGAAAGTGGTTCTTTTTCTGATATAAGAATTTAATGTAGTATTTTTATACTGAACTATCAGACTAAATTCAGAAGTCATGGTGCATACATCAGTCTATTCAGGCTAACTGATGAAAAGGTTTGGGGGCTTGTTTGTTTCTTTTGCTTTGGTTTTTGTTTGTGTTGTTGTTGTTGTTGTTGTTGTTGTTGTTGTTTCTTTAGAGAATAGTGCTTATTGCCTTCTTTCAATGGGCATTGTGTTGCAGGAGGGAATGCAAAGATTAGTCCTTTCACTTAAATTTGATAAATCTTATTTTTGGCTGTTGTTTCTGCTGGAAACTGAAGCAAAACAGGTGGCACTGTCCCCCAGAGATCCAAGTGAACCAGAATCTGCAGCTGAGTTTGAATTAGATTTGCTAGAAAAAAGTCTGGGGCAACATGGCGCAGAAGAAAATTATTTGTTTTGTTGCCTTTGGTCTAAAAGTTACAACGGCTCATATATTACACAAAGTCCTCATATCACTCAAATACAGTTTTCGTCCTTTTTATTTTTTGTTTTTTAATCTACTGGCAGCCAGAGTATCATTCTGGCCTTCAGAAATCAATCAGGATGGGCATTAGAAACAGGTGCCTCAATAATTTGAATGACAGCTTTGTCACGACTTCAAGCAAAGAAAGAATAAAGCCTACACCACTGTTTTGGGGTTTCTAGTCATTTCAGGGAGCACATCCTATAGGAAAGCTTGTCTGAGATGCCACATCTCATTTTGTCAAGTAATATTCCAGGCAGCAGAGTAGTTACAGGGCAGGACAGAAAAAACCTCAGTGAGTGACCTTACTCACTGAGGTTTTTTATTAATAATGTTCTAGCATTTCCCTATAATACAATGACTCTTCTGATGTTACACTTAAATGCCCTGAAGATCAATGAGTCTCCTTACTTGAGAAAATATTGCTGGGGCCTGCATCATGTTCATCAAAATGATTATATTTCATTTTATCTCCAATTTCTTGATACAAAGGGAAAAAAAAGAATGATTGAAGGAATGGCCTTTGGTCCAAGTTTCATTCATTTCTATTCTCTGTTTGATTTAAGTTCTCATTGTTTCAGTGTCAAAGTACTGTGTTTATATATTGGTATCATTAAATTGTTTGTTTTTCTTTGCAGGTAGCATATATTTTCATGTTGATTTCCTGTAATGCTAACCATTAAAATAATGATGCAACTATGACTAAATGTGAACTCTTCAAAAATGTTTCAGTATAGAAACTATATTGACAAGTGCTACCTAACACCCCTGGATTCCATTGGAATGCTGCCACTGGTTTTCTGAATAGATTTGGTTAAGAAACTTCATCGCTCAGCACGTATTTTTCCTCTTGCAAAATGCAGGTCTTGATGTTTGTCTCTTGCTTATGCAAAGTGCTATATTGGGGCAAGAATACCAAACCTTTGCTGTTGTATATGTATTCTCACAACTGAGGGATTCAAGGTGAAAGTAGATTTTAAAATGCAAAAATTGATGTGGAACTCTCAAGTTTTTAATCTAACAACATTAATTTTTTTTCTGAGTCCAGTGTTCTTCATTTTAATTTTTTTCAGTTTCTAGTCTCCTCTTGATCTGACATATCACCAAGTCTATAGTGTGTTTTTAGAAGTAAGTCCAGGGTATTTAATTTGACATTGTACTTTGCCTGGATCCTACCTCTCCTCCCAGGTTATGTCACTGGTTTGAGTGGATGATTTTAAGAGCATCTTGAGCTTTCTAGTGCAGAGATTGTTTCTTCAGATTGCAGCATATCTCCGAAGGCTGTGAAAATGCCATTTAAACAGGCATCAGTGACGTGTATACCCACAGGCACCACAGATCTTTATGAAAACTCTGGTTGTTGCATGTCAGATAATATATCCAGGAGAAAAAAAAAAAAGAACAAAAAAAAAACATGAAAAGATTGCTTAAATGATCAAAACAGAAACGATGAATAATGACACGACATTGAGAATCTCTGAGCATTGAACCAGCTACAAAGCACACTTCTCAGTTCTCCTCAAACAGAGCCTGTCAGGAAAACAAAGCAAGTCAAAACCAAGTAGCACAGACAGGTCTTCTTTCTCACAGTTTTGATCTTTTCCCTGCTACTTTGAAGAGTGAGTTGCATAATAGCTTGAATGAACACTTAGCATTTTAATTATTTAAAAGGTCATCACTGTGTGGGAGAGCTACGCTAAAACCTGGAGAAGATTTTTGAATGCAAGCAGAAGAGACGGGGACGAACTACAGGCAAACCTATAAAGCATTGCTGAAGCGGAGGAACACACCTTAAAGGAAAGCCTGATTGGAGACCACTGCCCTTGACTCATTCACTTGCCTGTGACATTAAAGAAATACTTTGGGTCTAACCATGTTTACAGTCTCAGCACTCCTACTTATTCATTTAATAGAATATCACCTGGTTTTACTGTGTCTCTACCTCTGCTGAGCCATTGATTTAATATCCAGTCAGCTTTGCTAATTGTAGAAACTGTATGGTGGTTTTTATTTTTTCCTAAAGAGGAATGATGATCCACAATTTTGACTTGTGGTATAGCAAGGGCCACTTTTGATTGGAAACTGGAGTTAGTTCTGAAACCAAAGTATTTTATGCTTCTTATAAAAAATAAAACAAATAAAATGTTTGGGGTGTTTTTGTTGACTGTAGGGGTTGGGAGTAGTGCTGGCACAAGAAGGTTCAATAGCTATAAAATTGTATTTCCATATTGCCATAGAGTACATGGCATTGCTGTGCCAAGGATGTCTGCAAGAATTAGATCGTGTTTTATGATAGAAGTCGTGCAACCTGGTAACCTGAAATACTTTAAGACTACGGAGAGACAGAAGTTTACGCAGTGCTTGAAAGGGTTTGCTGAAGACAGTGCAAGCAGGGAAGTATTAGGAACTCCCTTGTAGTATTAAATAGAAGTGCAGTATTCAGACACAGTTTCAGAGCATTGGCAGCTGATTATGCATATCTGTGCGACTCCAAGGGTTTCCTTTCTTAGCAACCCCTGGAAACAAAGTTTGAAAGTTTATTTGGATTCCCCTTAAGACACCCTTTTATTGGGAGAGACACATAAAACAACTATATTTTCTTAAAACTTTGTTTTCCCTATGTTTTGGACAGTTCCATTACAGAGATTTAAGCAGTCGGTCTCAGGCTAAACTCTTTCCTAGAGCTCTTCCAGAAGCCTGAGTGTTCAGTGTCATTGCTTTGGGTGTCTGGTTCATCTAACTACCAGAGTACAGACACTATGTTTTTCTTCAGGGATATGTTCCTGAAAAGGGAAATGGACAGTGCAGAAATATTTCCCATACGAATTAATGTAAAGCAGGGCAGATGCATAGAGATATTTGAAAATTCACATTTAAATTCAGAAGAAGAGGATATACGACATGAAGAATGGGAAAGCGGGAGCAGGGTCATCAGCTGGAGGGAACTCTGGCTTCTGCTCATCTGGCTTTACAGAGCAGATGACTGCTCTGAAGGATCTCAGCTGCTGTACCTATAAGACTGAACACATAGTAAATCTTTCAATCTGAGCTTTCTTCTTGTCTCTAACTGCATAGTTGCAATTCCATAGTTGCCATCATCTTCTTCAGACGGACCATGGATAACTAAGGGTGAAGGACAGAAAAACAGGGTAATGATGATGGTTAGCAAAGCACAGCACCAAGCAATTGGTAACAAACCCAAAAGCAACAGAGAGGGTTGTGGCTGTGGGATGCTCTTGCAGTGCAACTGCTTCTCTGTGTTTCTCTCTCCGAGTATAAACATATCTAAAGCAGTATTTTCTGTTGCACTTTGCAGAAAACTAATGGTATCTGCCCAGGGAAGAAAATAGGTTCTCCACCCTTTCAACTCAGAGTACTATGCACAAGCAGTTTCCATAGTCTTTCCCTTCACATTCTCCTGAATGACACAACATCATGCCTTCCCTAGAGGTTTTCTTGTTTGGAGAACCAGATCTTTATTTTGCTGACATAGGAGGTCACTGAAGAACGTTTGAAACGGGCCTGGACACTCAGCTTCTAAAAAGTCTTTTAAGGAGTAACTTGATTTCTCTAGCTATTAGGTCCTGGAGAGTACCTCTGGTAGATGTTTCATGGGTGATAATCACAGTATTTTCATAGGAATTTTTGGACATGGCTTTGATTAGCAGGTAAATACTGTAGCAATGCTAGTACTGCATTGAACAATATTGAAACAAAGTGGTATGCAGTAAATGGAGAGTGAAGAGGGGCTGTAGATGGCATCAGAGTGGAAGTATGCAGGGTGCAGAATTTGTGAAGCTGTTTAGAGAGATATAAAAGGAAAACACGTTTGTTTGTTTGTTTGTTTGTTTGTTTATCTGCATTGATTCTATGTTGAGCATCCACATCTAATACTCCCAAAATTTGCCCTGCGATTTAATTAAAAAAAACATAGAAGGTCAGAAAGGTTTTGCTCTTTCGCTCTTAGTGTTTCTCATTAAATGTCTCATTGAAAGCTACAAGAGTACAGAGGTATTTATCTCCTTACAACTCATGAATGTCTTAATCTTTCTATCACAGGCTATTGTATCTAGGGTTTTATGAATTTCTGTTTCAAGGTGAAACTGCCTTTCTTACAATGAAATTTAAAAATACTCATGAACTCCTTCCACTAGGCAATCTTACACAGCTCAAAGTGGTCAGTGTGATCATATTCTCTAGGCTGTAAGAGGAAGCTGGCTGTGCATAGATTTTCTACCAAAAAAACCCAGAAATCTTGCCCTTACATATGGATTACAGAGCAGGTGCTTTATGCAGTTCACTCCATTCCCACCCCAGCCTTCCAGCAGCGCACAACAGGGGAGTGCAGTACAGCTGCTTCCCAGCTGCTACGCTCTTCCCCAGGGAAATCAGGGCAAGGAACATGGTTGCACAACTCGGATTCTTCCTGACATGGGGACAGCATGTGGCCATCATGTATCGCACATCCCATGGGACATATCCACAGTGAGTCTACCCTGCACTGTAGCTGTGTCCCCTGGGGCTTTGGGAGATTTCAGGGTTCTACTGATGGCAGCGTTGCTATTTAAAGATGAATATGCACCTAGTGTCTGCATGCCTTGCCTTCCTTCCATCTTGGGCCCCTGGTAGACTTGTGTTGCTTCATCATGACCAGCTGAACCAACTGTTCCAAAAGATAGATCAGAAATCTCCCCATATAACCTGTGATCAGTGCCCTGTGCCCGCACACAAGTGTGCATATACGTCATGCATATATACATATATACATACATATCTATATCAGTACTTTCCCACCAGTGCTTTCCTTTCCTGGAAGCTGTACCATTGCTGCTCAGTCAGGCACACAGCTCCTCCATCTCCTCACACTTCAGCTTAAAGAAACCTAGTCACTAGCATAGTCCCTGCAGCACTTTGTCTTCTGCAGCCCACTGCCCACCAGAACCAGGTAATAAATAATTTCCTGTGTAATAACGGGATCTAGGGTCAGAAATATGCACCGGAACAGGAAGACTTGCCCATTTGCAAAGTGCCAAAGCAGAACGACACCTGGGGGTGCCACCTGACCCCTTCTGCCACTGCAGGGTTTTGTGATAAATGTTTGTGCCAGAAAAATATTCTCTTCGCTAGCTTTGGTTTTTTATACCTAAAAAAGGAACAGGAACATTTGGGTCTGGGGTTGCTCCTGATTGCCTCCTCAAGCCCATAACTGAATTTTCACAGGGAAAGCTGCCAGGCCTGGAAAAAGAAATTTGTTTCTTGATATTTCTGTCAACACTTGAATTCCTGCTGCAGCTTATATGACCAGTATTTCTCACGGGAACAAAGGTTAACTATTGTCTAGAAGAGTTCAGAAATGGAATATGCTGCAACCAAGGGGACGCTGAGAGCTGGAACAGCAGTGAATAATTGCACATATGTTGTACTTTTGCAAAACGCAATAAAAAGTAGGCATACCCACCAAGGAACATGCCTTGAGGACCTTCTATGTAATGGAGATAATTAGGAAAAACTATGAAGCAAGAAAATTAATGACTGATGAATTAACCTACACATTGTTATCAAAATGAATTACTTAAATCAGAGTCCCACTCGGTGAGGCAGCTGCTGCTGGTAATAACTATTTGATACTCAGCATGCTGAGCACCTGGGAGGTTCAGGGGTGCCTCCGGAGCTCTGAGCACCTGGAGGAGCATGATGGGGAGACTGGGAGCACTGGAGAGTGTGGCAGCCACAGAGCTGATCACATGGGATGCAGTGCTGGCTGCTAGGCCACCCGGCTTCCGGAACACAGCGCGTCGACAGCCCAGATCTGTTTTCTGCCCATAGGGTAACTTTGCTGGCGCTTCAGGGAAAACCTGGTCTCAAGGCACAGTTTTGGTTTTCAAGTCCCCTCGGGAGGCAAAATTAGGGACTTTTGGGTTTTATTTCTGTTTCTAAGCAACGCTTTTGTCCACAAAGCATCTGAGTACTTCACAGGCTGTGAAGGTCTGAGAGCTAACAAGCTATTTTTAGACCCATTGAACATAAGATAAACTGAAAAAAAACCAGGGGTTTGCTTAAGAACCATATGAGAAATTTAAGGAAGAAATCCAAATTTTTAGGATTCCAACACATCCACCCTAGCACAGAGCTTTTCTTTTCTTTAGAATTTCTATTTAGCTGCATGTCTTGGCAATCGGCATTTGGATGCAACAAGAGCTAAAGCAACTGTTATAAAATCGGTATGCTGGAAGCTTTGGGATGATTTCTGATTATCAGGACTCCTACCTCTGCACCTCCTTAGCCATAGACTGGCTTCGAACTGGGCTGGGAGTCTCTCTTTTCTACCTTTATGATTCACCAGGACTTCAGTGGCTTTTTGTTGTTTAATAATGCTTTGATGGAAAGGTTGTAAAGGGTTTAAGATACATTGTTACAAAACGATTTTTAATCTTGTGGTCATAGCAATTTAATGCATTTAGGAAGGCAAATTTTTATAGTGCACGAGAAACATCTGACGTACAAGGCTTGGGACTCTGCAGAGAAGAGATGAAACTCACAAGTATGTATCCAGGTGAGGGCCAAAACCACCATCTCTAGTTGTCTGCTGTCCTAGGGGTCAGATCTTTGTTTGTCCTGGCACATGGCTGCTTGTAAATTTGATAACAAAATACAGTACCGAAAGGCCTATAATTTTGTCATGGACTATGTGCCACCTTTCCCCTTGGTCACAATAATTTTCTCTGACTAACCGAACAGGCGATGACTCATACAGTGCAAATGAAAAATAACACTGTGCTGTCAGCCTTCTGGTATGCCTGCCAGAGAGGGAAGTCAGCTTTCCTTTGCTTTCAGCAAGCAAAGGAGCCTAAAAGGTTTTACATCTATACCCCACATGTCCGTGTCCGTCACCATACCACCCCATCTCCAGAGTAAGGAAGAAATATAGAGCAGTTTGCTGCTTTCCCCCCAACAACCTTAATTAAATTTTCCTTATTTTCAGGCTGCTCCACGAGGATTCCCTATCTCTTCTTATTCACAGGACTCCAGGGTGCTCTCACATATATCTCTGGAAATGATTCAGGCCAGTAAGAGAAATTAAATTTAAACATGGAAAACTAACCTTCTGGTAATACCTACCAAATGTGGCAGTGGCTCTGTTTAGCTGACACCTCCTGCATAGCGTGAAGGGGTGCAGATGGACTCTTCCTTTACAGAAGCCATTGCCTGTCACAAGGAGAGCCAGCCTGTCCTTTCTGATTTGGAATTTCATGCAATAGGCAAGATATTAAGAAACCTCTGTATTTCAATGTATTCCAAACTTTCACAAACATCTTATTTGTGTCAAAACTGAACTATTCCCACCAAGCAATTTCATTTTGCCAAATTCCGGGGAAAGACATGTGTCATCGCAGCTTTCCTCAGCATTTCAATCCCCGGTGGTGTGTTTCTGCTCTTTCAAAAGCCATGTGACAAGAGTCCTGAAGGCTATTGCCCAAGATGGAACCATTGACAAACATGGTAATGTGAGTGGGAGAGGTGATCTGAGGATACTGTAAGCCTGAAAGCCCAAACTACCCATCCATTCCCCTGCTGCGCTCAGAGAGCAGAACTAAATTACGGGTGTGCACTCCATCATTTCTAAATACAGTATTTTTAATGGGTTGATGCCCCTGACATTTCTGTCTGTCTGTATTGCTGACAGGGCCGGTCTGCAGCAATCTGTAACAGCAGAGGATTTTTGGCCTGTCTTCAGTTCATAAACCTTTTGTTATATGCCACTTGTCACTAGAGTTCAATTAATTTAGTCTGCTGTTAGTAACGTGTGGTTTGTTTTCCCTCCTGTGTCACTGGTAGCTGGAGCACCTAGTACAGAAGGGTTACTCTCCCCTCTGCCCCACAACTTCATAGCTGCTCATTTTAGAAAAGTGTGGGGATATGTGAAGCTCACCATGGTGCCAGCTTTCACAGAGCTGTGGCTTGGCTCAGATCTTTTTTTATTTTTTTTTTTTTGCAAGACAAGATCCTCCACAAGCCATTCTTAAAAGAAATCTTTAAGCATGAAAATTTGCTGCAACACAGTTTAGCCCATAGCCAGAAGCAGCTTACACTTTCACTGTCCTAATTTAATTTTGTCCTAACATACTTATCCTTGTCTGGCTTTCTCAATAAATTCTGGGCTTCTTCAAGTATGTAAATTTTTCTTCAGTGATGGACACACGTTACCCTGAACAATGAAAATATTTCTAAAGAGAGTACAGAACAGTGCTGCTATTAAGATGGATATTTATTACTGTTGGAAGTGGCTTGGGTAAAATAAGAATCTGCCTGAACTTTCACCCAGGTGCTTTCACTGCAAATACTTAATCCTGAATTTACCTGCAGGCATATAGGAAGTCCTACGGGAGTTTGGCTTATTTGAGATCTGTGTTTTCCACTCAGTCTTGCAGAATATAATAAATTTCTCTTGTACTGCTTTTTAATTTCCCCTTTATCTGAAGACTGAATCCATTTGTTTGCTTTTGTCTCTCCGTTCCACCCATAACTCCCTTTTTTTTAGCCATTCCATATAATTTGATAGCCTTCCCATTGACCTCAGTTCGGTGCCTCTTCCTCTTCTTGTTGGGTAATTAAGATTTTGAGAAAGATCTGAGTCTGCTGCCATCTAGTTAACTCACCTCAGATGAGCTATTATATTGAAAGCCATGCTGAAGCAGTTTTTCATTGACCCTTAGCAAGTAAAGAAGCCTAAAAAAGTTTTGCATCTGTACACACATAGACGCACACACAGAACATCTCCAGAATAAGAGAGAAAGAAATGCAGAACTGTTTAATTGGTGTTTTATAAACAGTTACATAAACACACAAATAAATGCTTAAGCCCTATTGAAATGTTTTCTGTTGAGGTTTCCAAAGTGCTCCCTTGGAGAGCTGGGGTCTACTACATGCTCCAGATTGATCAGGAGCAAATCACACCAAATTTCCCACAACTGTTTGAAATCTAGAACCCAAACTCTCTGTGCAATAAGTGGAGAGGGGTGGTGATTCACAGATACAAAATCAGGTGTCTGAATGTATGAAAAATGTACCTCCTAGGTGCTCAAAATTAGCCTCTGACACTATTCCTGGCCCCAAGTAAAAACTTTTAAGAGTTGTTATCTGAATGCATAACCTGCTACATAGAGCTAAATCTTATGAATAATCAGACTTACTCATTTTAAACGTAACTTGAAATCAGTGGAGACA
The DNA here is from genome assembly GCA_013399135.1 of Heliornis fulica. NCBI lineage: Eukaryota > Metazoa > Chordata > Aves > Gruiformes > Heliornithidae > Heliornis > Heliornis fulica. The sequence goes on along the minus strand of VXBZ01005879.1, from coordinate 362,753 downwards.
GTACCGCATTCCCCACTTTATCTCTCCTGGCGGCTGCAGCAATTAAAGCATTGCTACTCTCAGGTGATAGAATTGAGCTCCACAGAAAAGTCTGTGCTGAAATACCCTCATCTCTAAGCAGAACAACTAAATAGTATGCAGCAAATATGTTACAGGATCACATACTGCACAATAAAAAAAAAAATGCTTTTTTGCTATGAGAGCAGCCATGTGGCAGCAACAGTGTTCATGAGCTAAGTGAACCATGGGCAAGAGGCATTCTGGCAGGTTTGTAGTCTTGCAAGAAGGGATGCAGGGTAAAGGGATGCTCATGCAGCAGTGGCAAATGCCTATTCGCATCATACATTTGATGTGAAGGTGGTGATGGCAGCATTCACAGAACATTATGGTCTGTGTGAGTTCATAACTAGATGGCTAAAAAAAATGGTGGGATGATGAGTCACAAAAGGTAGGCTCAACTAAAACAGATTTGCCTGACTCGTGTACCTGTAACTATTACTGTAGGGATCTATCCTGGGAGCCATCCTGTTATCTTTATTGATACTCTAGGTGAGTTGATGGAGTGTGCTCTTGAAGTGTGAAGTTTGCAGATCACACCAGTTTATAAGTGACCGGTTGATACACTTGAAGGCAGAGCTGCCATCCACAGGGACCCAAATAGGCTGACAGGAATCTTATGAAGTTCAGCAAGGACAAATGCAAAGTTCTGCACCTGTGAAGAAGAACTCTATGCAAACGCACTGACTAGGGACCATCTGCATTGGAAGCATCTCTGCAGTAAAAGGTCTGGAGGTCCTGAGGGACAAGAGGCTGAGCATGAAGCAGCAGTGTGCACTGGCAGCAAAGGTGGCAGAGAGATTACCAAACACCCTGTGTCAACCTCTTCACACCATGAAAAGGACTAGAGATGATGCAGATAAGTAAGAGGTTCAACTGTATTTAAGGAAAAGGTTTTTTACTAAGAGGATTATCAGTCAGTAGAACAGGTTGCCCAGAGATGTTGTGAAAAAACACATCTTGCCTTACATCTGATCCTGCTTTAACTTATATATGAGGCCTCTTGAGATCCCTTCCAACCTCAGTTATCCCATTAACTTAGGATATAAGATAAGGGATGCTGGACCATGAGGTGGCATTGAATAACATGTAACATCAGTAGGTGAGTAAATAAATACAAACTTACTGAAGAATTACAGAATCATTTTGGTTGAAAAAGACCTTTGAGATTTTCAAGTCCAACCATTATCTGGCCTTGCCAAGACCACTATTAAACCATGTCCCTAATGAGAATAAACCAAAATGCTGAATGCCTTCTCAGTCACCAAGCAACATCAATGCTCTGCTCTGAGGAAAGCCTGGGTCCAATACAGCCTGCAGTCACCTAATTACTGGGGCATAAGGAATATTACAAAAAGAACAAAATTTTGGTTTCATGAGAAGTCTGAATTCCATTATTTCAGCCTTAATGTCCTTTTAGCACAGTTAAATGCAATGCTCTATCAAAAACACAAGAGGTTTTGCTCTGAAAATGTGTTGAGATGTTTTTTTTTTTACCATTTTGCAAAGGGTTCCTCGCCTTGACAGATTGCTATACTGATATGGCTTGCTTTCTTTGCACTTAATCATGCATGAAGCATAAACAGGGTGAAGGGTGTTTCATTTCAAAGTCTATGAATGGTAATCTTGCTGGCTGCTGCACTGGCCAAGTACATTATGATGTTATGCAGTCAGTTGGTTCAAGAGGCAGACATGTAAGTCCCAGGAGATAAATGTCCATATTTTTCTATCCTCATGTTGGTCTCTGCCAACTGGACCTGTGTCAGGCTGGTTTTGGACACTATCATCAACAGATCAATCATCTGTATTCATATTCATATTAAACATCTTTTCTATTATGATCTAAGTCCTGAAATCCCTGTCTACACAGAACTCACTGACATTGTCAGGAGCTCTCTGGTCTGCAAGTTTTGATAAAACAGTAGCTGTTAGAAGCAAGGAATATTTCAATAAAACATAAAATACAACTCTGTATTTAAACCTAGAAGGTGTCCCCATACGTTAGTAAGAATTTTAGTGGGTCTCTGTCTCTTCTATACTTCTGCCCAGTCTCTGCTGCTGGTAACCTCTGGTCAGCCTGGCCCAATGAATGCATGTAACCTGCATAACACATACAACTGCTGTTTCATAAGGTTTATTTCTGTGCCTGTATACATATATGTAAAATTTAGAGGAAGAAAAATTTGACTTATAGTAAGGGAAGTAAAAGGTTGAAGATAAACATGCAACCTATTTTCTAGTGTCCAACACACCACCTTCCTGCAACATAGGTATACATCTGCTCAACTGAAACTGCTGCGCCTTTACTTTTTGCAACAGCAATGACAAGAGCAAGGTCTGCAGAGTTGATTACTTTGAATTATCTTCCTCTTATGTGGCAGAACACCTTACTTATAAAAAATTATGTACCCCAGAAAAACTTATGATATTCTTTCATCTATCCTCTTTACAATACCAGAAAGATCCACCTATCTCAATAAAATCTTTTTGAAAAGAAGATTTTTAATAACAAATGCATTAGACTCCTGCCATGGTCTGCTGACACCTGTATTGCACAGAAATGTCGACAGGGAACTAACCTGTACTTGGGAGGCATAAAGCAGCAGAACATGCTTCGTGTGGTTGGTGTCAGATAACACAACCATTGTCACTGCAATCTCTGATATTCAGGCTACAATGGCACCTAAAACAATATACAGAAGACTTTTTCTATTTGTTTGTTTGTTTTTAATCATTAGGATTTCCGAAACCATAGTATCACAATAACTGCAGTAGACCCTTCCTACCCAGTACCTGCTTTCTGACAAGACCAGAAGAAGTAAGCACGATGTTTTTTAAGAACTGAGTTGCATTTTTCTAACCCAATTGCTGAAAACAAGAGATTTCTCTCATCAGTAAAGGAGGACGGTGCAGTAGTTGTTCAGTGCTAATTCAGTATTAATAACCATCCCCTCTCACTTGAGACTACATTTTAAAACATAACATGTACTTTTGAGAGCTGAGACCAGTGGTTGGGGAGATATAAGTGTTGCAGTGATACAACCATTTGCTTTACTAGTTGAAAATATAAAGGTGTGTAGCAACTACCATATTAACTCCTAGGAGAAAGTGAACCAGCCATTCATAGCCCTAAAAATATCAGTCTCTGTAGCTTGAACAGAAAGACTGTATTTAGGGAAGTGGAGAATGTAACAGCCATATAATCTAAGGATCAAGAAAAGAACGGGAATTAAAAATCCAGTATATGACAGGTAACATATGGACACTTTAGTAGTCCTCATTAGAATACAGGAATTAAATTATGATTTAGTAACATTAGGTTTAAGACACATGCAATTTATTATAAAAACACTGTAGCTGAATATGAAATTATATTTCAGGGATTAAACATTTTCCAGGCTTGTTCTGAACACAAGGCACATAATTTATTTGGTTTGCTCAGAAGTATAGGTATTTTACTGCTTATCCCTATTGAATAGCATGTCTCATTTAGTACTTAAAGACCCTACATGCATGCAAAATTGATAACTACAACTGGCTTCATAAGCTGCTCAGAATGCAAAGATACCCATTTTTCATGTTCAAATACCACTGGAATGCAAAAGGATGCATTTCATGTATGGCAGGTGCATGGACTCAGATTTACAGATGCACCTACGGTCTGATGCTTTCAATAATTTGGCATCTCTTCTGTAGTAGATACAAAACAGATCAAAGGTATCAAATGTTGCAGGGCACTGAAATTCCATCTTGTAGTTTCCAGTGCTGTAAATACTCTCTTGAGCTACATGTATAGATCTTGCAAAAGAAGTTGTTTTCCTTGACATGAGTTCAACTGACACAGCCACTTTACTTGAAAGGTAGGGCTTACATACAAAGCTATTTCTCCTGGTAATTCTTTTAATGATTTTTAAATGTCCTTGACCTGTTAGGTATTTTACAGAGCTACAATATACATCACACAATCTTCTGTAATGCACCAGAGAGTATGTTTTGCAGTATTCGACCTAAAAGCACCTTCAGAGTTTCACTGTAAGATAAGTCTATTGTTAGTGTTTCTAGCTGTTTGGACGTCTTCAGGGATTCATGTCAAAGGAATAAAGGAAAACAACTTCCTAACTGCTGGTGGTCTTTTTGGTTTTCTTCAGCACTAGGAAAGCTCAGGTAAATGTCAGACAGCATTGCAGTGCTCTCAGCACCACCTTGAGGTCCTTAGGATAGGGCAGGTTGCAGCAGGATCAGGACCCATTAGATAGTCCCCTCCTGCCAAGTTCAGTTACTCCAAACTTCAAGATTGTGTGGAGAAACAAGATTATTACTGAGCTGAGCAGATGGGTTAAGAGTGTGTGAATAATTCTTCATCGCTTCATTTTGCTTCATAAAACTTTACAGTTCCTTATTTTAAAAAAAACAAGATCCAGAAAGCAAAACAGGCAGACACACCTTGACACAAAATATCTCCTACAGATAATAACATAATAGGTAATAACTCCTCTTCCTACATTAAATGGCAAGGATAGGGACAGAGTGAGAAGGTGCAATCTAAACATTTAAGAGTTCTGCATTTTCTATTCTCCACTAAAGTCATAGCAAATTTTGTACCCTCCCAACCAAGTGACTTATTTTGTTGAATTCTGCCTAGGTAAACAGACCCAGAAAGCCTCCTTGTTCTCGTACTGCATGCCACAGTCCTCTGCAGGGCTGGGCTGAGCCGAGCTGCACATTTCATTCCTTCATGTTCTCCGGGCACTCAGGTGAGTGGCCACATTTCAGTTCATTAGTCACATTTTCTCGGTGCACTTTGTTCTCTTTTTCAAACAGAAACATGGATTGTTGGATCAATCTAGATCATAGTTATGTCACTCCAGAGCCTTGGTATGGGTGTTAAATTCTGCATACTCCATCTGGCACTACTCACACATACTGCCCAAGAATAAATGAGTCTAAAACATGGTGTTTTCTCCTCACTCCTGTACTACTGGCAAGGGGAAGGATTTTTCTGACTGACAGAATAAAGGTCAGAAGTTGTGTGAAAATATGGCGGACTCTAAATGCGGTACTCAATCTGGGCCAGAAAGTATCAAATTCACTCTATTCAATTCTACTTTACATCATGAGCTGAACTTGCAGATTGCAGTTCCCTTATTAATTTAGGGTGCTTTTTAAAAAAAAAAAAAAAAGAAAAGGAGAAAAGCTACGGGTTTATTGTTAAATTTGCCGTGCAAATCCCTCTGTTGTGCGAGAGGTCAAGCCAGATGAACGCAATGGTTCTTTTTGGCTCCAAAATCAATAACTCTTTGGAATTACTGCAGAGACTTGGTGTACTACTGCCAAGTCTTCAAAAGAAAAAATCTATTTTCTGTGTCCTCATACTCACCCTGTCCACTTTGAAATTACACTGCTCATAGACAGAATTAATGCAATTGCAGTTTCCGATTTAATTGATGCAACACTTTTCTAGTGTAGAAAATACAATTCTTTGTAGTAACTGATTTGTTACAAGTAAATAAAGTAATTATGTAGCCTGCTGTTCATTATATTATACAATCCATTTAAGCTGCTTCTCTACAGATGTTTAAGTCTATACAGATGCTTGGCAGCACACTGAGGGCCTATTTACTTCATATCTGCAGTGAGCAGGGACCGCAGTCACTAAATCTGTAAAATGTGGTAACAAATCATACATCTTGTCTAGCGGCTGTCCAGCATTGCATAGACACTTTGTCATGGAGTTGCACACAAGTTACTTGGTCCTGCTAACGAAGGCATTAATTAGCTGAGGGAGGACAACCCGCAGACGGGCTTGTTTTGCTTTCAGATGCAAACGGTGTGCCTGCAGTCTGTTTGTGTGCCTCTGTGTTGCAGTTCCCAGCAGTTCCAATTTGGAGGGTAGTCTTTTCCTTAAACAAGTGTCAACTGTTTGAAGGGTAGATTGGGGGGGGGGGAGCAATCAATGAAAAAGAAAATTCATATTTTTGAAAGCCTAGCTTTGCCTGCATTAAAAGCAAGGCTGTGCACAATGAGCAGAGAAAATATGGCAAGCAACGACAAGTTTTCAACTGGTAATATCTTTGGGAAATAAAACCCTGCAGAAGTCTCAATTTGCTGTCAAAAATATCCCAAACATTACACACATGGCTCATGCAGCTAAAAACCCGGAACCAGAGTGTGCTGGAGTGTTAAACTGGCTTTTGACAGCAGTAGCCTCTTGCAGGACAGAGGGGATGATTTTTTCATTTCACTGCATTTCCTTTGTTCTGTTCAGTAACTATTTAATTCAAACCTGGGAAACCAGACGGGACTTGAGAAAGCAGAGAGGTTGGTATTCCTCCTAAGAGCTCTCAAAAAAAAAAAAAAGGGGGAGAGGAACAGAAGATCTACTGCTATTTCTGAAAGTTGAGCAAAATTGTGACCAGAAAGAAATAATGCTGTTCAATTCACCAATAGGTATTGTTCCCCTTCTTTAAAAAGTCATCTAGTCTTATATGGAAAGATATTTTCCCCCATTTGAAAAAATATTCACGGTACATTTCAGGTATTGTTTTCTTCCTGTGAATGCTAATGAAGCTCCAGTTGATGTCCATGTGCTTGTCCAAATCATGAGACAGGAGCTAGCACCTTGTAAATAAGCAATGAGGTGGATTTCACTGTTTGTGACATGGCAGAGATACTGCAGACAGAAAAGAAGAATAAATGCTGTTTATTGTTGAATTGCGATGGTTCAACTTGTGATGTGCCGTCTGCCAAGAGAGCTCCTCCTGTGGCTCACAGCCCATTCCTCGTTGCTGTCTTTCCTGAGAGATTCCTGAGGAGCAACCTTGGAGGCAGATGGAAGACTCCATCCGCAGAAGTCTAGCCCAAGCTGCTCCCTCTCCTAGGGCTGCTGCAACCATGTGGGTGCACATCCAGGTGTGTGCCAGGACGGGGACTGAAGGAACTCTTGGAGATCCTCTACTGCCCATACAGTCTTAAGTGTGCACATCTATTAATGGGCCAGCATTGCCCAGGCACTAAAAGAAGGTCCAAGGCCTGATGTATATAACCTGCTTAAACAAATGTGAGTAGATTACAGTGCACAGCAGCAAAAGGAATCAACATTTCCTTTTGAAAAAAGGCTTATGCAAAACAGGATTAAAATCTTCTATTTAAAATGTGGTTTTCATCTTGTTAATTTAAAATTATATTTTCGTCTGCTTTAACCGCCACACTAGCAAGCAACTATGTCAGTATTCAGAAGTTATCTGTACCCTCATGTTTAGGTCAGCAAGTCAGTCCAGTCTAAAGCAGAGCACAGATTAATTCAAAATAATTTATTTCTTTTTAGGGGTTGTGGGAGTGTGGAGGTTCATTAGGAGGTTGGGTTACTTTTCGCACATCTCAATGAAAATTCAGATTCTTGTTGCCAAAGTGCCAGCCATGAAGTAGAATGAGACACGTTGATTAAAGGGAATCAAGACAAGGAAGAAAGAATATTGTTTTTTCAGAGGAGCAAATTGAAAGGCAGGCCATTGTGAAAAGCTGCTTGTCTGCACGGTTTATTTCATAACCTTCAGCTATCAAAGCTCTTTGAGGAAAACTGGTGGATTACGAGAGCTCTGCTAATACTTTTGACTTCTCATTTTTTTATTCATTTCAAGCTGTTTCTTCTCCTATTAAAAAAGTTTTCTAAATTGCAAGAACATAAGAACAGTATGACTATATTGTCAGTACTTCTTATGTGATGGATAATGCATTGTTTCCACGGGAAAAGACAATCTGGATTTTTATAGACCCAAAATGGCCTTTATTCTGTATAAGGCTAGCAAGAAATTTTTGAAAAAACTTCCTTGTTGGAGAATTTTTTAAAAAAACACAGAGTTTAATACATAAGAACAAAAATACAATGCTAATTATATGTAGTTTCTCAGTATGATTGCATAAAAGCTTCTGTTGCAACATATGATGGGGGCCATATCTGTAAATTAGATAGGCTGGTTTGAGAGTCATGGCTTTATATCCTGCCGTTTCCTTTAGGCATACAAAAATAGGCTTTCTTGCCAAGGGAGGGAAAAATGCTTCCGTCACTTTGGTGGAAACAGCAGCCAGTTTCTGGTGAGGTGGAACAGTGATCTGCAACTGCAGAAGTGTTTCTATTCCCTAGTATCAAGGCAGTGCCAAGTGAGGGAAATTGCTAGAAAAATAACATTAAGAATTCACTGAATATTGATGAGTTGGGGCTGGGTTTTACTAAACTGTTGATCATTTTCAGCAAACTTTATAGATTTTCATTATGTCATGGAGAAGGTAGTTTAATTGTTTGTTGACCCTGTCATTAAAATCATCTTCATGTCATATGCAAGATAAGATACTTTCTTCTAACTTTGATTTCTGAAAATTCAGGATTCTCTCTTCCACTTTCAAAAGATGTGCAAATGCTTTGCTATGTTCCTCAGATGGAGGGCTGTTGTGAGTCAGGGGCTTAGTCAGGGAGACTTCATGTACCTGCCGTTCCACTCCAGGCTTCCTGGAGCCTTGAAGCTTGCAGTACTCTCATCTAAACCCTCCTGATCTAAAACCTCCATCTAAACCTTCTATCTAAACCCTTGCCCTGATCTAAACCCTCCATAATGGAGACAGACAGCACAAGCATTCCTCTTATGGTTAGGGAACCTACGTGTCCAATGGATGTCTAGGGCCATGTGTCATGTAGTCCTCCATGCCTGCTCATATCTCACCTGACTTCTCTTTCATTTAGTTGAAATGTAGCTAAAATGAAAATTATTTGTCTCACAGTACTCCTTCTGTATCAGGAAGTCCTTCTGGGTCCAGCAGAAGCTGGACTGGGAGATAGCTGGTTTCTCAAGCAGATACTAATTTTCTCACACATTTGAAGCAAGGTCTTAACCACAACTGCGAGAAAGACTGACACTGATAGCTACAGCGGGGCCTGCTCCAGGTTGGTAGATACTGTGTGCTGTGTTCCCATGCAACTGTTGGATGGTGTCTGCTATTGTCAGCTTACAGGTGAATTACCAAAAGATATGATCAGAAATTTTCCATGTATGGGGCTTAAGTAGATGTGACTCTGAAATTATTGGATGGAAGCAGTGCTGCTGTGAACAAACCCACCAGCATAGGAAACATGGAAAAAGGACTTGAGATCATGCATAATGTCAACACATGGGCACAGGAAAAGTAAAGGGACATAATTTTCTAAGAAAAAATCTTGGCATAGAGTTTCCACTTCTGAGTTCAGATAGACACGAATGTTGATCCTGCCTTCTTTTCACTCTGCCATTTTTTAAATTTTTTTGGGTTGTTTCTGCTTTGGAAGGCAGAGGGGGCAACTTGTCATCTGTGGTGAGAGAGGCAGCACCAGGACTGCCCATAGGTACTCAAAACAATCCACCTGCATAGCAGATGGAGTTAAACAGGAGCAAATGTATCACATGCCTTGCGTGGGTATGTGTGTCATCTCCTAGTACTCACTGAGGAAAGAAGAGAGGGCAGCTGTGGGAGAGCACCATCATCAATCTCATCATCCATCTGTGGTTGCAGGCTTTTAACTATTAAAGGGTGAAGTTTATGTTGGCTATAAAACCCCACCCAGAGCTAAAAGGCAGAGCACTTATGGTAGGCTGGAAGCTGTTTGTGGAACTGCACCACACATACAAACAGTTACCCAAAATTGAAATTCTCTTTCCAGCTGCGTCTGCTTTTTATGGCAAGAATGTGCAATTCTTTTTGATGAATATGCCATGACCTTGTTAGGAAAAGGGGCGTTATGTGAGTAGGATGTGTCATAAACAGTCATTACTTCCATCACTTGCTAAAAAGATACCAACATTGATAAGGATATAAACAAGTTCAAAAATTAAAGTTAGATGATGAAGGCCTTAGAATGCAATAACTAACAGCTCTTCCAAAAGCCATATGATGGAATAATTCTCTCAAAAGTGTTACCCAGTCATCTGGACATGCTGCTAAGTATAAAATATAACACAGTTACAGATCTTTATCTCTCAAATCAAGATTATGATCTTCCCCCCAGCGATAAAACAACGTAATTATTTTGCCTATATTAACATTTCTTGTTGAATATTGTTTTCTCACACTGCAACTATTTAAAGACACATGGTGAGATTTAATCTTCTCTTAAAAAATAATTCAGGGGGGGATAAAAATAACTTTTAAATAAGTTTGTGAGTTTGGTTTCATTTTCTTCTGAGGCATAAACAAAAAAATACTTAAAAAAACATGGTCTGAAAGCTGAATTTACCTGGGAAAGGAAGATACTTTAAACAAAAGAGTAATATAATTCCAAATTCAGCACATTCCTGAAAATTCAAACTAAAGAAAGCACATTTTCAGAATTTTCTTGAATTTTTGATCCCTTTCATTCAGAAATATTGCTTCTCTCTAAAAATGCAAAGGAAAAAAAGGAATCAATGGGGAAGAGTGAAAAAAAAACCTAAGAAGTGAAAAAAAAAAGTTTCAGAAATTCTTTCTTATGTGACTTTTTATGATCAATTCTCAAATTTCCATAATGGCCACAGATGGGAACGCGATACCTACACTGGATATTTTATTTGTTGTCATTATGCTATTTTGTCAGCAAGCAGACACTTCTATTTATCATGGAAATCTTTGTGAATGACACATATTGAGACCCAAGGGGCTGTGTCTGCCTCATTGCATTGCCAGCACCCCTTCCTGCACAAGGGAGTTCCACTATATTGTAGCAGCCCATTGCCCTGTAAAATGTAACGCTACCATCTGTGCTAAAGCTACTTCAATACTGGTACACTAAACAGGACACATCCACAAGTCCCTGCCCACGATGCTCCTTAATTGTTCATGTGTTCCTTATGTGTATTTTTGACCAAAGCTAACTGGCATGTTCCCAGTTAATTCCAGTCTAGAGTGAGAGGACAGCATGGCCGAGGGACCATCCCAGCGAACGTCAGTGGGATCCAGTGTACCGAGGCACAAACACTGCCTGCAAGGCTACAGAAACAGGTCCCAGACCACTTTACTTACCACGACTTAGGTGCTCAACAGGATATTAACCAGGATGGATCTTTCTGTCACAAATTGGCATGTGAGCCAACAAGTTTTGAGGAACATGTATAAACTTACATTGCTGGAAAAGTTGTACTTTAACATGACTTGACTAGTTCGGGTGCCCAAGGCTAAAGTATATTGAGTATATATACCCTGGGGTTTGACAATGCAGTAATTGTAAAATATAGTTACTGTTTGGGATGTGGTTGATGAGAATGTCACTGCTGTTTATTACTGGAAAACTATGGGGGTTTTGTAACTTCCTTTGCTTTTGATTTTGATTTAGAACCGCCTGTTCTAACATGCAGCCCACATGGTGTCTGCTGGGTCAGAAATCAATCAGCACTCAGGGCTGTTAACACAAAAATGCCACAGGATAGCACTTTGTCCAAGACATCATTGCTCCTTGACTTCTTCTTTCAAGCCTCTGTATAACCTGCCATTCAAGACTTTTTGGTCAAATTTTCTATTCTCTAGTACCCTTTTTTACCCTTGACATTTTGAAAGCCCTCCTTTAAGTGTATTCTGTGTCTCAGTGACATGTGTCCCAAATCAGCTGCTCCTGGAACATCCCAGAGTGATGTTTCTTTCCCCATGAGGAATGCTTCGGCATTTTAAACCATAAAACATATGTTGGTGGTTGACAGGAACACAGCTTCCTCTGAAGAGCCACCCCAAGGAAGATGAGGAGGTGATAAAAAGGAAAAGTGTGCATTACCCCCATCCTCTGCACGGTGTGGCACAGCATGCTGCCAGGTAGGTATAAAGCTGCCATCAGCTGCCCGTCCTCCCCTTCTCACTGCTGCTGCGGAGGCTTCATGCCAAATGCCCACACATTGGAAAACATTTGTTTTGTGCTATAAAAACCAGTGGCTAACAGCTGCACAAGTTGTCTCCTGTGTTGTAAACCTGTCATCGGCACGGTATTGTTTACATATGGCTACAAGGCCCTCATAGCCGAGCATCCCGACGCGGTGCAGCAGCAGCCAATGCTTTCCTGACAGCTGTGTCAACTGGAAGCAGCACAGCCAGCTTATTTGTTTCAGCAGAAGTCTCGGTAACCCCCACCCCAAAGACACAAATCAGATTCTTTCATTTTTTTAATGAGCTCAATGTTAATAATAGATCAACTGCAGTGCAGATGCTGGAATGGAAATAGCTGGCATTTCTCTAACAAGGCACATAATTCTCCTAGAAATAATGGTTTTCAACTGAAATAGTTGGAGCCAGCCAGGCAGCACTTATAATGCACTACCAAGTGTCCAAAATGAAATCAAAATCTGGGAAACATGCAAAGGTGCTAATTTTCTACATCAGTGGGATTTATCAAGTTCCTACTGATTAATATGAAAAGTTGTTTTGTTGTTCAATTGAAGGGGCTTTGTTTTGCTTGCACAGACATTTGAAAGACATTGATTTAGATATTACAGGAACTTCTAGATTGGCAGAATGCTTTAAAACAAGTAAATCAATTCTCTCTGCATTATTTTTGGCAGTGATTAAATAGGGGATTTTTTTAATCTCTATCTTAGTGACAAGGTTCCTATCTATTGAGAGAAACAGTTACTGGTTTTTGATATACACATATGAAGAACTTTCTTGAAAAATCAGAGTTTAATTAATCGCTTCTTCCAGCACCTTCCATTACTTAAAGATTATTTATTAACCTTCCCTGTTCAAAAGGGGTCATTTACTTGGGATTCTTCACATAGTATTATTTGAAGTTGCTTGGCAAGAGGGAAAGATAAAAGAGAAATACATAAATCAGCATTGGCTTCAGAGCACATGCTGTCCCACAGAACTCTGTCCCCAGATCATTAAAACTGATGTTAAATTGCTTACCTTCATGGTGGGAATTATTCCATCGTTATTCCTTGGTTATAAAAGAGAGAAGTGCAGGCACATATTCTCCAACTTGATCAGTGGTCATTTGCTTCAAATCTAGATTATACAGTATCTCTCCAGTATTTCCATGACGGAATAGATGGAGCCTTGTCACATAGTGGAACAACAGAGTCACATAGTGGAACAATTGATAATCTTCCTGAGCATAAGTCTCTAGAAGAAGTAAGGCCTGATGCTGCAGTGTGCTGAGCACCTCTGAGTGAAAGGCAAAGTATTCCACACATCCAAAGTTTACAGTACCTTACAGCATTGGTCTCTTACATTTCAATTCCCCAAGCATTACTAATCTTACCCTTAAACTAACACTACAGTTTTTAGGGGTGGGATACCTTGCCATGACCACAACAGTCCTGTTTTGCTCATCTCTGACAGTTTGGACTGTGGAAGCCATGACTTCTCAAAGCCCTCAGACTCTTACCAGAAAAATGCAGAGTGACACGCTGCAACCATACTAGAGAACTTTATCATTAGGAATGACTGAGAGTGTGGTCTGCACCCAGAGTTACCAGGCCACATGAGTCTGTTTCAAAAGTGTCACCAGACCCAATTTTCCTGGTCTAGGAATACACCATGGAGGAGGAGGTCAAACAGCTGTTGAGTCACGTCTGCCCTCAAATGGACATGTTCTACATGTATTGCTGTGACTGGGACCAGTTCTCCTGGTGACTAAGTGCTCATTGTCATCCTGACGGTACACTGCTCATGTCTAACAACAGTCATTTTTGGGTCTACCTTGATTAGTAGTTTCTGGATTGATGGGTGGTCACCAAGCTGCTAAATTTGTTCCACCCAAAGGGCATTGCAGTGGGTACCCTGGCTGGAGACCAGGTGCCCACCAAAGCTGCTCTGTCACTCCTCTCCTCAGCTGACCAGGTGAGAGGAAATATATTGAAGAGCTTATGGGTCAAGATATGGACGGGAAAGATCATTCACCAAATATCATCATGGGCAAAAAGGACTCAACTAGGAAAAAATTAATCTTATTTATTACACAATCAAACCAGAGTTGGATAATGAGAAATAAACCCCAAAGTCTAAAATACCTCATCCCACCCCTCCCTTCTTCCTGGGCTCAAGTTTATTCCTGACCTTTCTATCTTCTACCACAGAAAGACATGAATGAGGGTTGTGATCAGTTCACATGGTGTCTCTGCTGCCTTTCCTCCTCAAGGATAGGACTCCTCACACTTCCCATCCTCTCAGGAAACAGAGTCCTCCACAAACTTCTCCAATGTCAGTACTTCCCAATGGCTGAGGTTCTCCACAAACTGCTCCCCTTTCACAGGATGCAGATGTTCAGGAACAGACTGCTACAGTGTGGGTCCCCCAAGACATCACAAGTCCTGCTGGAGAACATGCTTGGATACAGATCCTCACTGCAAGGGCTCCAGGTCCTGCCAGAAACTTTCTCCAGCATGGGCTTCCTGCTGGGTCCTTCATCTGTCTCCACCTGCTCCAGCATGGGGTCCTCCATGAGCTGCAGGCAGAATCTATGCTTCCCATCATCCTCCATGGGCTGCAGTGGGACAGTCTTTCTCACCATGGTCCTCCCCATGGGCTGCAGGGAAGTCTGTCCTCCAGTTTCTGGAGCACCTCTTCCTACTTCTGCACTGACCTTGGTAAGTGCAAAGTTTCCACACCTTCTCACTCCTTCTGGTGACAAAAACCTGCCATTAGGTTTTATTCCTTCTTAGATATGTTATGACAGAGGTGCTACCACCGTCACCATTGGGTTTGGTCTTGGCCAGAGGCAGGTCCATCTTGGAGCCAGCTGATATTAGCACTGTCAGATCTCATGGAAGCTTCTGGCAGCTTGTTGCAGAAGCCATCCCAGCAGCCCCCCTTACCACAACCAAAACCTTGCCACGCAAACCCAAAGTAGGCATTGATCATAGTTTACTATCTAAGATATTTTCTTTAATTTTTTTGCCTTTGAACAAGGATTGAAAGCGCCAGCCTGATCCAGCTCTTAATCTTATGTATTATAGATTATGCTAAATTGCCTAGAATTTGAAAAATGTTTCATAATTATTAATCATCATCCAGAGTCTGACAGCCCCCACAGGATGATCAAAGTATATTTTTTTTGCCTTTGTGGTGTTTTGCTACACACTGGTAAAGGTTATGACATTCTCATTCAATACTTCCTACTTCCTAAACATTAATGACAAAAATAGGCAGTGAAAAATGTAACACTTTTAGAACAGATTCATTTCAGCCCCCCTATTTGTATTCATTAGTTTTAGCATCACATGTTATCTGGTATGGTCTGGTATTTTAAAAGGGAGGATGACTTTATGCAGTAAGGTCAATAACTAATAAAATAGTAAAATAGCATTATGTTCCAGCAGATAAATGTGTATTATCTTTTCTTTGAACTAGACTACTGACCAGCCGACAAAAAGGGAATTAATCTAATTTACTGTTTTATCATTTTATCTAGGAATGTGTACATTAGTCTTTATGTGATTAATATACATTAGTGCTAGAGCACCCTTTTCATGCCCTCAGTAATTAGCTGTTGCTTGATGTGAGGTCGTAACACTGTCTACTGCAAAGCGATTATAATCTATCATGTATTGGTCTATTCAGACTTTTAAGTTTGGGGTTTTTTCTCAAGAAGGACTACACATTTTTTATTTGGTCCTACTGCAGCTGTTCTCCACGGGAAGCCTGAAAACTTTCATGAATACCTTCTGCTAAAGAAGACCACAAATGCCATAGTAACAGCAACAATAGTGTGAAAAAGATAACCAGTTTGATTGATTTTTGGGTACCTTGAATTAACATCAGTAATTCTTCTCCAGAAAGAACACATGATTACAATCTATATCACCTATTCTAGATATCATGTATAACAAGTAGGGAACTGTGTTTTACAATGCATTCTAAACTCAAATATTTTATTATTTCTCTTTCTCTCCAAATTGTTTTTCTTCCAAATCTGGTGTCCTCTTATATTATGATAAATTTAATTAGTTGTATAACTCTGAACATCTCAGATTTCAACTAAAGTTCCAACTTTTGAAGTGTTATTAAAATTGAGATTCAGATAAAAAAACACAAATATTTTTTATAACAACTTGTACATGCATTTTTCAGGCATCTGAAGCATGAGTATACACTAAGCCTACTGCGTAATCAAATCACTTAATCAAATTTGCTCTTCGTGGAACTTACAAAGGGAAGATGAGCAATGGAAAATGAAAGATAAAACTGAAGATGTCCTAACAGTGATGTGAATAAATGGATGAAGCAGGAGTGGTTGAGGCTGACTTCTGAACAGTCTTCACTATTTTCAGATGACAGTGCTGCAAAATGCAGATATATCTTTTTGAGTTTTTACATAATTTAAGTATCTCGTAAAATGCTAGTGAGGTTATAGTCACTTAAAGGTACTCGTACACCTTTTCTGGTGAAGTAAGGAGAATAAGCTGCAGAGATATGAAAAACCATCTTACTGTTGTCACTGTGGGGTTCAAGCTAGAGCTGCATCTGTTGGACTATTTCTTATAAAATAATACATCATTTAATGGCAGTGGCACAAAGCTCTGCATAATCCAGCTTTCAGAGGTAAAATCACAGGTAAATTGTGTAGGTTTTTTTGTTCTCCGATTGATCAAACCTCTCATGAATCAGAAAAAGTAGAGCTTATGATTTTTCTATTTTAGCAGATGCAGACTTGCTTCAGATTTCTGCATCTTCCATGGCCTGCTGCTCTTGCTTTATCTTTCTGGTGTGAAATCCGCTGTCGCTGTTGCTGGAGTTTAACTTATTTAAGGATCTAGGGTCATGGACACCTCCAAACTGACTGAAGTCTCCACTTCCTAGGGAATGCAGCTGGGCCATACAAAGGTGCTAAATCCATACTGATTACTCTATTAATTGTGTATTTTCCCAAAACAATGCTGTTAAAGATGATAAAAAAAAATTTGGTATAGTCAAATCTGTAATAGGTACAGTCTACTGGATTATTTGAATATGAGGATTTCCTGCTCACTGAGATCTGCCAATAATGTTGTAACTGACAGCCTAGTTTAAAGAAACAGGTCCGTCATTTAGGAAGTTCTAACTAATTTTAGGCATGGTACCTCCGATAGCCTTCCTGGCAGCACGCTTATATAAAAGCACAGCATAGTACAAAACACTGCTTTTGAAAGGGATCTCCATCTCAAAAAGTCTTGTCTCTTGCTTATACCAATAGATATATGTAATTGTGTTATGCTTGGCTCTGGTTACATGCTGCGTACTGTTTTTCTTGGCGTGCTGAAAATCCTCCCTCCAGACCATCAGGGCTTGGAGGCACACCGTGCTGTGCCGAGCTCTCATAGCTCCCCGGTGAGCTGCTCGCTTAAAACACAACAGGGGAAAACGTGGAGCAAACACAGAGATTTAGGTAAAATAAACCTGAACTCTCAAGGCACTGAGAATCAGCACACCACTTGTGAGGGTCCAGCACTGTTTGTCTGTCTGTCTGGTACCTGAAACCTGCACACACGAAGCAGGGTACCTCAGAAAGCTGAGAAATGGAAATGCACAGATGCCTTATTACGACACAAAGTTGTGGCTTTGACAGCGGGGAGGTTGTGCTAACTCTCCCTTAAAAGGCAATGCACTTGCAGATGTCATGGGGAAGCTTACAGTGAACTTCAGTACAAGTTTCTCACCCGGACTTTCTGTACATCATATATGAATGCTCATCTGAAAAGCTCTTAAACCATAATGAAAAGGATCTGCTTAGCCTAATACACTGTCACGAGCAAAAGTAAACTGACAAGGAAGGTATTCAGAGCAGGAATGAGAAGGTTTGTAAAAAGCAGAGCACTCAAATTCAGACTTCAAATTTCATAAAATTCAAGTTCAATGATGAGACTCATTAAAATTATTTAAGGCAAATGCTATCCATGATAAGAAGCACGTATGGACACAATGAGTCAGGATGTCCCCTCCCTCAAGTTTTCAAACTATGATTTCAAATATGTACTCTCACCTTGAAGTAGTTCTGGAGCAGAGACTAGGTTCATCTCTGAAGCTTGGCAGACTTCCTCATTCAAAACCAATAATATTCTATCTGGCCATAGACATAACTAAAAAAGTTCAAATAAGTATTTTCAGAGGGCTAAATAAGAAGAATGGCAGCTGAAAAGAATGTGTTAAAGTACTTTCCTTTTCGTGCAAGGCTAAGCAACACTGCTTGTGATCATTTATTTAGGTTGTGTCATTAAGGGATCCAAGTTAGACGCAGAACTTTTGACAGGCTGTGCAGCTCGTATGTTTCCCAGGATGTTTCTAATCTAGCTGCTGCCATCTGGGCACTGTGAACAAACAAATGCATGAGCTAAGCCAGGTGGGTCTTATGCCACTTCCAAAACTGAAACATCTCTAAAGTGAAACATGGTGAAGTATACAATTTCTTTTTCATTAAATTTGAATGGATGCATACTGCTATGGGCCATACCCTGAAGTCTTCTAATAGCAAAATCCTCTTTGAAGTTGTCCAGCAGCAATTTACACTGTCAGCAGTTTTCATCAATTTTTAGTTATTCTTTCCTCAGGCCTTGGCTTGAATAAGAGATTGCCTGAGGAAAAATCTGAATGTGGTCTTTGCTGACTAAATGAGAAGCCATTATTACTGTGAGCCATGAAGTGAGTGCTTGTTGCTCGCTGTGCTGGCTTCTTCAGAACTTACATAGCTGTTGCCTCTCCATATATTATGTTATATATATATATTTATTTATATAAATATAAGCATTTGCCGGAGTCCTGCTCTACAGCAAGGACCTGATACAAAGCAAGAGGTTTAGAATACTGCTGGCTTTCATAGCTTTCATATGAAGATCTTCCCATGTCCTGAGGAACCTTTATGGAACCAGTTCTTCTCACCATTGAAAACTGCACCTCATACTCTGGTCAAGATCAGGGATGTGCTGATGTAAGGGAGACCAGGGTGGACACATTTGGGAAGGATGTGATCATTCTGCTTTTGCTTAAACTCACCACAGTTTTGGATATCTTTCTGTTCTACTTTTTTTTTGTTTGGTTGATGATATACTTTGGTTGGAGATATACTCAAGGCTATAGCTTGATATAATTCCTGTGAGTAACTTACAGTAAGTTATTACATGTTTTTTGTGTGACCTGTAAAAAAAAAAAAAAACCCAAACCCAAAAAAACCCAGCTATAACAAAATGTTTTCATTGTATCATTAATTCAGTTTATTATAACCATAAAATGTATTGACTAGGAGTAGTATTAAGTCTAGGTTTTTCAATCCATTTTTCTTGCTACTGCAATAATGCTTAAGCAAAGCTACTTAATTCTCTCTCTCATGCTGCATACTTCCTGCACATTCATTCTTCTGCTAAAATATAGGAGGAAGTTATGATGCTGAAAGTGAAACTTTCACCCTCTGATTTTTCATACTGAAAAGGCTGTATGATTTAGTTGCTGTATTCATTAGTGTAACTGAAAATGGATTAAAATACGCAAGTTGCTAGCAAAGGGCAAGAGCAAGAGATAGCCATAAATCAGAAAAGGCTCGAGGACCTTTAAATTATTTATTTTTAATTATTATAGTTAATAATAATTTAATGTAACCTAGAATAAATGAACTGATTATTATTGATTTTTGTGATGACTTCAGAACACAGAATTCTCACCCCAGCTTAACAAATTGGCTGATAAACTGACTACATTGTTAAACATTAGCCTGGAAGAAAAAGATAAGAAAGTGGATGCTTTGTCCTCTCATCAAGCGAGTTGTCAGTCAAAGCTGTGGAAATATAGCCAAGGCATTTAAGAACTGAGGGAACGTAAGTTCAAGGCCCAGGAGGGGAAACGTAAGACCAGACAATACGCAATTAATGGAATTAAACCAAAAAGATTTAAAAGAGGTTTCCCTCAGGAGACAGCAAGAAAGAAAAGACAACAGTTAATTCAATAAGGACAAAAGCATAAATGAGCTAACTGTGAAAGGATCAGAATATTTACAGATGATGGTGTCTGAAGAATTAAGGAACACTAGCCTGCAGTTGCTGTGAACTTTTTATACCCCAGAAGCATGTTCTAATTTGGTCTTGTCTATCTTCTGAACAAATATTCTCATCCTTAAATTCCAGACCAAAAGAAATAATCCCTTTCTAGTTGCAGTCAGACTATGAAACTGATTATGATCAGTGAAAATTCAAAGACTATAACAAATAAAGGCAACTTTGATGAAGTTTTCTATTCCATCATCTGTATCAGCATTTGCAGGCTTCGCAGCAATTTAAGATCTTTTTGGCAGTGTTGTGCTCATGAAGTCCGTGAGCAATATAGGCCTTCATGCTCCCCTTCCCATGCCATACAAGGCAAAGAAGGCTAAAAGGGAGAGAACAGCAGAGAAATTCCCCTTTCATGTGCTGAACTCCATCAGATGTGGGTGTGAAGGCATGTGTGCAAACAGGAGGTGTTCCTTGTTCTTGCTGAGGAAGTCAGGGCATCTTTGAGAAAGAAGGTCTGGCCACACACCAAGAAAGGCCTTTCAGAGGATTTTCGTGGATTTTCATGAACTCTGCAAGGTACATCCCTGGTTTTAATAAATACCCAAGACTCACAAATCATCTTTTACCCAACACGTTGTAGAGGTTTTTTTTAAACTAGAAAATGAGATAATAAAAAGAAACTAGGAGAAAGTTTTAGTGTCTCTGTGATTAAGATTAAAAGGGCTACAAAAATTTCAACTTTACAGAACTGTACACACAAAAATCTGCATGAACCAGTATCCTTCCCAAGGTGAAAATTGATGCCCAGGTACTTAGAAGGCTCCACAAATACAGCCCCCCAGCGAACAGTCACACCCCCGAGTGGGGCACAAAGCTTCGAACTGAAAGGGAGATGGCCATGAGTGGCCCCTCCAGGACAGAGGATTGAGCTGTCCCTGAGCCCTGCTCCCATAGGGAGTGGGAAATTTCACCCATTTGCTGCTGGCTTCTCACTCTATCCTATGTCAGGCTGGTCCAACAGAAATCAGTTTACTCATCAACATGCTGCTAATTGCTGATCTGCATGTCTTTAATAGTGTTGCGCATTTCCCATAGCGGGGGATGCATTCGTGAGCTGCTCAGGGTGGCCGTGCCCTGCCATTTTGGAAGACGAGACAGGAGTTTGGTGCAATAGTGGTGGCTTTCTGCTCTCTACTGCCGCAGTCTCGTTGCAGTTACCAGCAAGGACCAAGCACCACCATCAGGGGATTTCCAAGGCTGCCTTATCTTTGTTTTGGAAGCTCTTGTTGTCATTCGGTTCCCAGCTTTACAATACAGAGCTTTCCCCATTTCTTTCTGGAACACAGCTTGTTTTGTAGCCAATGTTTGAAGAAAAGACAGGAAGATGTAAACTGCCTGAGGTAATTCTATTCCTCTGGAGGTAACAAATCCAGATATGCTGGCATAGCAAATCCTGACAAGTTTATAAATGTGAGGAGTTATAAATCCCATGTTGGTGGGGTCAGTTTGCTACCGTGACATTTCCAGAACCACAAGAAAATTTCCCCAGCAGTAATTAAGCTGTGCCTCCATGTATAGGAGCAAGCAAAGAGGAGGTCTCACAGTTTTAGGAAACCTTGTACTGTCACAGGCAGGTGTTCTGCCCTCACATTAGGTATTTCTCTGGTCTAATAACTATACTTCTACCGCTTTCCCAAAAAGAATTGCAAAGCCATTAGTCTGTGTTATGAACTAATCATTTGCCAAATTAATTCAAATAAATCAAATGCCTACTGAGTCACGTGCTGAGCAGTGTGGGTGGATGGTAGAAGAGGGGAATGGGAAATATTGGCACTCGTAAATTTAAAAAAGAGCAAATTGATATTTTTTAATTTGTTTAAACCAAAATTGCTCCCTAGATAGAACACTGTGTGCTGTGTTTTGCCTGGAGCAAATGTTTATAGCTGAGTTATAAAATATAAGTTTGTGACATCTCATAGCACATGACAAGCACACACAGACACACAGACACACACCAGTTTCTGTCCAATTGCTTTATGTGGGATTAAATCTCTGCTGTCTCAGCTATTAGTGGGTGCCTTGGGAGGCACTGGGTTTGAAAATTTCCTTCATCTAATGCTATCTTGTGTCAGCTTGTTATGATGATGTGTGGTCTACTTTTTGTTATGCCCTCCATGGCACCTATCAGTACTTCAGGTAACAGCACGGGAATCAAAACTAGTCGTGTCTGGAGGAGATATTTTAATGGCAACTCTAAGAGCAGAAACAGTGCTTTGTTTTATCAAAAGATTCAAAGAAGTGCTGAACCTTATCTTAGCTGTATACCTTTACGGGTAATGCTAACTGAAAGAAGTCAATAATCACCAGTGTCATTCTGCAGAAACATGATTGATATAAGCCCCAACAAGAATCCACCTTATTTATTTTTCCCTTTTACATTTCCTAGGGAGAAAGTGAAGACATACTGGTTTTAGATATTTTCTTTTCCTAACACATAGCAAATGATCATTACATGGAACAGTGCCAGCTTTTGCTTCTGAAAATTGCAAATGTTGCAGAAGAGTGGTTCATCAGTTGTCTTGGTCAGTGTTGCAAACCTAATTTTCTTTTTATATTGAGGGAAATGCTCACTGCTTTGACACAACATAAGCTGTTTTGCCTGCACTGTATAATAATGAGTTCAGTCACTAAGGTATAATCTTAATAAGCAAAACAGGCAGAATAATAATTCGGGGATTGTGCTGACTATGGTCACTATATAGATTTTGAACTGCCTCTGGGACTGTTCTGTACATAAACATGCTGTAAAGGTATGGAAGGTGGAGATTGTGTCTTGCTTTAAAATTGTCTCCTCAAAGTTGCAAAGTTCAGTTTGTGCTCAGGGCTGTCCTCTCATGATGAGTCTGCTTCCATCCTGCCCAGAATCACACATGGCTACTGGATGCCAAGAAATAAGTGAGAGCCTTGCAGTGGAAAAGTCTCCTCAAAGAGTTTTGAGTTGCCATGTGAGCTGAATATGAAGTGTGTCTGACTGACAGATCCATTACCATTGAGGACTCAAGAGGCCAACCACAACCCCCAAGGTACGGCACTGAAAGGTATTTATTTCCTTCTAACCTCTCTCTCACACTCCCCCATATACTTTCTGTTTATATGAACAACCATCAAGGCACCTCTCTATGGGTGGGTTGTTTTTTTTTTTTTATTTGGAGGGGGGATGTCACACAATCCTTTTAAGACATTTTGTTTCTTTCTGGGAAGTCCTTCCTTTTTTTTTCATTCTTTTTTAACACCCTAATGACATTATTTACTACTGATGATAACACAGGCAGCACCAGGCAAGACATACCTGGGAAAATCCCTTGTGCAATGCATGTGGTTGGAAAGATGAAAAGGCACTGCATGAGAGATGAAGGTACATGTCCTTCAGTCCAGATGCATTAGACCAATGTCTAGGACATTAGTTTCATTCCATGAGAATTTTGAAAATCTGGTTTTTGTTCTGAAAATAGAGCACTTCAAAATATTTTGCAAAGTGGTCTTCTTTGAAGTGAATAAGTCACGTGATACTGAAAATAAGATTTGTTCTTATCTATTACTACTTCTTAGGTGGAACCAAGAGTCACCCACCTCCTTGAACAAGATAGCATGTGAAATTTCTTCAAGCTGCAACATTATAGAACTGTCCTCTGGCTCAGGTAGCTGTGCTCTTCTTCCCGCATTCTGATGGTAGTGGTTGATGTTCTCCAAACTCCAATGGCTGGAGCCTGAGAAACCTAGGAAATGGGTTCTAGCTTGACAGATGCCCAAGAAACCATGTCTCCTGTCAGCATTCCTCCTCAATAGCAGCAAGAACCTGAGGTAGGAGAACAGTTCTTGTACCCATCCCCAGGGGATCTAGTAAACCTGAAGTAATGAAGATGTCCCTGCTTACTGCAGGGCAGTTGGACTAGATGACCTTTAAACATCCCTTCCTACCTAACACATTCTATGATTCTATGATATTAGCCAAATTAATTTGCTGAGGTCAGAAGGTGATTGTCTTTTGCATTCTAGACTATTTTTGTTTTGTTATTCTGAGTCACTGAATAGATTGACTTTCCTAACTGACTGAGCCTTCAGATAGTTGCCTGTTACAGGCCTGATTCTCGGTTGTCTTCTGGTTTATGTTGGAATAAGTCATAATTAACCGTGAAGGGGAAAAAGCAAAGCAAGTTCGACATATGAAGCATTCTGCGAGCATTGTCTCAACTATGAATTAGTTCTGGTTTGTGATGGGCTATCTGGAATAGCAGCTGAATTACAAATCTTTGTCAGTAGGATAGAGGCCCGCACCTGCTCAGAGGCACAGCAGTTGCCAATGGAGTCTTTCTGCTCAGCAAATAACAATGTGTGCTCACAACAGCATGTTCTCCTCTCCCTCTCGTTAAAGGCAATGAGAGAACGCAAAGCAGTGAATTTTCATTAGTCCCTTGGTTTTCACTGTCTGTTGCCAAATGCTGTCAGTTCTGGGGCAAGGGCAGGAAAGAGAAACTGTCTGGCAGTTGGAGGGAGTGGAAGAGAAGCCACCCACCCCACCAAACTGCAGCTGCCACAGCCACAGCAGGACTGCTGCCTTCTGGAGCCAGGGTGGTTTGTTGTGCTTTTAAGGGTTTGGGGTTTCTAATAGGTACAGAAAAACCTCATCTCCTCCAGCACAGCCAGGTCCACATTTTTTCATGCTGGGTGTTCCAGGTTTCCTTCAGTGCATGGTAACTAAAGTCATTGCTGTCAGATTCCATTACAGGAGACCAGAAAGAATCAAGACTTGCTTGGAGTTCAGACTTCGAGAAAGTTCTCCTTATCGCCTTCCTTCCTACAGTCTCTTTTTTCTGGTCACAATAGAAATGTCTTTCCTCTGACTGGTTAACCCCCACAGAAGCCTTTCTCTAATTACCTTATCTATTTATCTGTTTGTTTGTTTTTATTTAAAGGGGACACTACAACCAATGGGTAGCTGACAAACCAAAAGACAAAATAGTGAACAAATTTAACTCATTAAACCCTTAAAAAATATAATCTATCCTCTATGTTTTTCTGTGTGCAAACACTCAGTGACAAGACTGTACCTCCCTTCCACGTTTGGTCCCAGAAACTCTTTGTGAATCTTATTTATGCTTTGTGATCAGAAGTAGCAGTCTCAACCACGAGGCTTTTTGTTCTGTGAATGGATGACTCTGTCATATGATTCAGTCTTCAAGTGTAAAGAGCATTACTTGTGAATTTTTCTATTCACTTTCAAGGTGTATTTGTGTGTAATAACTTTAAAGTGTTTTCTCAGCACTTGTGGTTAATAGAATTTGATCGCAGCAATCTGTATAAATCAAATCAAACACAGAAGAGTGTCAACACAGCGATGTTTGAAAATGTGCATGTATACTCAGCAAGGTTTGGGGAGGGAATTACTTTGCAGATGGCTTGGGGGTGTTGAGGGGATGATGTTCATCTGCTTTTCCAGGGCCTCCTAAGCTTCAGAGCATTTTGTAGCCTAATAAAATATAGAATAATCTATAAAATACATTTCAGAAGATCTTAATCTCCAGCTCTTAATTACAAAGACTCAACTACTGTAGTCAGATATTTCTCTGTCCTGTTTTTAAGACACTCCAAGAGACTCTGCTACCTAACTTTCAGTCCTCATATGCCTTTAGACCTATACTTCCTTAATTAGAATGTATTTCCTAATGTCTAAATTAAATCTCAATTAAATTGCTGCAATTAAATTGCTGCCAGTTAAGCTTATTATATCTTATCCTACCCAGGGTGGACTCAGAGGACAGTTATTAACTTTTGCATCCTTGTAACTCATCCCTCTCCCTCTGTTTTTGCTTCCATAGACTAAACAAGCCAAGATATTTTCCAAATTCACCACATTTCTTAGTCTTCTGGCCTCGCATGCACTGTCTTTACTGTCTCTATCTTTTGTAATCATGGTACTCAAACTCGATATAGTGCTCTGGCTGAAGCCTTGCAAAAAAAAAAACACCACAAAAACCAAACAAACCTTGTTACAATTTTTTTAGGAGCAATCTTATCTCAAATCTTAATTTAATGGAATTTATTTCCATTATTAATAGAGAGCTCCTGGAACATTACAAAATCTCTTGAAACCCTTAGGAAATGAAATATTCTAAGTTTCATATCTTATCGTCCATGTGATATAGTCACAACACTTTAAGAACAGGCAGGTTCGTGTACAACACTGTACCTGTATAAGGAGCACAGGCACTTCACTATTCTCTAACAGCTTGCTTCAAATTATCTACCAAGGGTACTGTCTGAAGTCTTATTTACATGAATTTAATCCCAAGTAAAGAAGAGATCCCAGTCTACTTCCTGCACTTCAAATCAGTATATTTATTTTCAAGTTTCAAGCTATCTGGACATATGTTAATGCCACTCCAGAAATAGGTGCTTTGAGCAGTTCTTCAGGGGCTGTGCATCAAAACTAAATATTTCTTGAAGTTAGGCCAATTCTGACAGTGTTTTACATAGAAAAGAACAAACAAAAACAAAAAAAAAAAACCAAACCCCACAACACAGAATTAAGTTGCAGCAAAGTCAAAATGCTATATTTTCATGGCTTCAGAACAGATTTCAATAATTGACTTTTAATTTTTTTGTTACAGAATAATGCTAAAACTCTACAGAAAGTTTCACGTGCAAAAATAAAATAACATTTTGTAACATCTGTTTAATGTGGAATTAATTTTCTGCATTGCAAATCCAAAATGAAACTTTTGTCTACAATGCTTCATGCAATGAGACAATCCTCCCCATAACTCTTCTCAACTTCTCATGCAAAGGCAGCAGCCCAAATGAGCCTACCCTCATAGTTAAATTTGCAACCAGTAATGTAATGTGGTATTATTTTAATGAACTCTATCCTAATAAATGTGATGCATGTATACAGCGATAGCAGGAGTAAATGACAGTGTTCTGGTATGTGTCCACTACTTCTTGTATATGATCAAAATTACTGGAGAGTTGGCTAATAATATGAAGTGGCTGTACCTTGCAAAGCTTTTTTTTTTCTTTCTTCTCACCTGAACCACTTAGAGCACCAGCCACAGCAGCACATCTGGGCAGCACAGACAGATAGAAGTCATTAGG
Organism: Heliornis fulica; assembly: GCA_013399135.1. NCBI lineage: Eukaryota > Metazoa > Chordata > Aves > Gruiformes > Heliornithidae > Heliornis > Heliornis fulica. The sequence goes on along the minus strand of VXBZ01005879.1, from coordinate 335,613 downwards.
CCAAAGGAGACAGGCAGGACCATCTAAATCTAAAGGTCAAAGCTATGAAAGCCAACACTTTCTTGAGCTACACTGCTCACTACTCCACTTTGCAGTCTGACATTCCAATTAAACCTACTTAATTGTTTATTTTGGCTATGATTTGAGCTTTTAGGAGTAACTGGGGTGTTGGTAACGGTTCTCTTCTTCCAGACTCTGCCCTCTTGTGGGGTCCTTCCTCTGAAAGATGACATGGACAACTAGGGAGGTACACACTGCAGCAAAATTTGTCAAGGGTTATCTGTTAAAGTCCATTACAAATATGCCTTAAAAGCTCACCGAACTACATTTAAAATTATAACTTCTGGTACATCTTTCTCTCTGTCGACTTCTGTTGTTTCTTACTTTTGCTTGTCAAAAAAAAAAAAAAAGCTCAGGAACATCTAAGCTTTCATACAGTATTTATATTTTTCTGCCTTCAACCCATAGCTGAAACATAAAATGAAAGACCAACAGCAAGAAGCAACAATTCTTAAACTTCTAAGATCCACACTGAACATTTAGCCTCTTTTCTTTTCCAGATTGGTTCATCTCTGTCTCTTCATTCTCTATAACAATGAAAAAGTACATCTAAGCACATGTGTAAGTAATTGAGTAAAATTATACATAATTACAATGGTAGTGTTCCCTGGAAATCAGCAGCTTGAAATGACCATCTTCTTTTGCTCGGTTTTTCTTTCCCAAATATTAAATGTGTGTCAGAATAAGGATAACTTGAGGGTTTTTTTTTATTGTTGCTGCTCTGTTAATACTGATGTTGATGCCTTTCAACATTTATCCCCTTCTTTCCACATTTTCCATTTAATAGTTCACAACATAAGACTTCATACAAAGGCACAAGGACAAAGAAATATTGCTAATTTACTGCTTTCCTGAGTGTTCTTTATGATAGCATTTTTGAATGAACTTTTCTGTTAAACAAAAATCATTCTAGCACCCCATCTTATATATTACAGCTATAAATTCAAATAATAAAAACTTTTTTTCTTTTGCATAAATTCTGTCACAATTATGAATATATCTATTTGGATATGAGAAAAAAAATGGGTTTTGCCGGGGTCCTTTAGTTGCATGCGAGCCGAGAATGACCGGACGCACCAATATGATGCAGAATCATTCCACTTTATTAGCAAACTCCGTGACATTATATAGGAAACCATTTCTGTACACGCACCACACAGGCATCACAAGCTAAGCTGATTGGCTACCTTGTCTTCTATAGCTACACCCCTATTCAGACAGGTATCCTCCTTTCTTGGAACTTCCCCAGCTTAGTTGCCACATCAGCAACTTCCCTCTTTCACTGACCTTGGTTACTGCTGCCTGACTGCCCACACCAAGTATATCTCAGGCAAAGCTGCTCGGGCCCCAACAGGGTTTTGCTATAGCACAGTATTAACAGTACATACACAGTACTAGAGTACACAGAGCTACCTGGTAGGTGCTGCACCTGCAGGCAGGTTACGAGTGCCTCAGGGGTCTGTGCTGAGGTCTCTCCCTTCAATACCTTGTGACCTGCAGGAGCTGAAGTGCATCCTATACCTCGGCAGATGACACCAAGCTGAAGCAGTCAGTGTGCTCAAGGGCAGCTTACCTTCAGAGGAACTTAAGACACACCAGAGGAATGGACCAAAAGGAACCTCATGAAGGTAAGCAGACAAATGCCTAGTCCTGTACCTTGGACAGACTAACTCCCTGTAACTGTACAGGCTGGGGACTGACCATCTGGTGAGCTGAAGAGGATCTGCAGTTGCTGGTGGACAGTGAGCTAAACAGGAGCCAGTAGCGTGCCGTGGCAGCAAGGCAGGCCAGCTGCTTCCTGCACTGTGCTAAATGGACTAGGGTAAGGGTGCCATTCGGCCCTTGGTTAAACGATATTAGGAACACTGTAACCAATTTTGGCCCCCTCATGTAAAGAAAGTTCTTAATAAGTGAAGTGAGTTCAGTGTAGAGGTCAGGGACTGGAGCACTTGCCCTCTGAGGAGAGGATAAGGGATAAAGGGTTATTTAGCTTGGAGTCAAGATCTTTCTGGGGGCACCTAGCAGTGTCCTGCCAGTCCCCAGCAGGGAGTTTATAAAACTAATAGGGTGGTGATGCATCATGGGAGGATCACAGAATCACAGAATAGTCTGGGTTGGAAGGGATCCTAAGGATCATCAAGTTCCAACTCCCCCTGCCACAGGCAGGGCCACCTCCAGGCCTGCATCTAGACAAGGTTCCCCAGGACCCCATCCAACCTGGCCTTGTACATCTCCAGCCTTGGGGCATCCACCACCTCTCTGGGAAGCCTGTTCCAGTACCTCACCACTCTTTCCATGAAGAACTTCCCCCTGATATCCAACCTAAACCTTCTCTCCTCTAGCTTCAACCCATTCCCTCTTGTCCTACCACTCTCTACCCTCATAAAAATCCAATTCACCTCCTGTCTATCTGCTCCCTTTAAGTACTGGAAGGCTGCAATGAGGTCCCCCTGCAGCCTTCTCTTATCCAGGCTGAACAAGCCCACCTCTCTCAGCTTGTCCTGACAGGGAAGGTGTTCCAGCCCCTGATCATCTTCATGGCCTCCTCTGAACCCTCTCCAACAGCTCCACAACTTTGTTGAATTGGAGGCCCCAGCTCTCGATGCAGCACTCCAGATGGGGCCTCATGAAGGCAGAGTAGAGGAAGACAATTCCCTCCCTGTCCCTGCTGGCCACCACTCTTCTGATGGAGCCCAGGATACCATTGGCCTTCTGAGCTGGAAGAGCACACTGCTGGCTCATGGTCAGTTTCTCATTCACCAGGACCCTCAAGTCATTCTCAGCAGGGCTACTCTCAAGGAACTCTTCTCCCAGCCTGTATATGCCTGGGATTCTTTCAACACAAATGCAAGACCCTACATTTTTTTTTTCTGTAAGGATAAGACACAATGGACATAAATTAAGAAAGATTCAGTGTTGATTGGACAAAAAACTTTTTCTTAGCAAGGAGAATCAGGCGATATAATAGGTTACCAGGGAGGCTGTGCAGTCTCTGTCTTTGGAAGTTTCCAGCAGGCCAGACCCCTGACCAGCATGGTCAGATCTCACAGATAATGCTGCTTTGGGCAAGAAGCTGCACTGGAGATCTCTCAGGGCCTTTCCAGCCTCCAGAAGTAAATATTTCAAAGACATTCCCAAATTGAGTGCTGCATTATCTTCAAGCAAGGTAGAAGGTATGTCTTTGTGCTGGTTTTGACAGGAATAGATTTAATTTTCTTTATAGTAGCTGGTATGGGGCTATGATTGGGTGTTTTAAAGAGATTTTTTTGTTACTGCTGAGCAGTGCTTGCACTGAGCCAAGGTCTTTTCTGTTTCTCACCCCACCCCACCAGTGAGCAGGCTGGGGGTGCACAAGAAGTTGGGAGGGAACACAACTGGGACAGCTGATGCCAACTGACCAAAGGGATATCCCATACCATATGGTGTCATGCTCAGCATATAAAGGTGCGGGAAGAAGAAGGAAGCAGTTGACATTTGGAATTACTGTGTTTGTCCTATCAAGTAATCATTACATGTGATGGAGCACTGTTGTCCTGGGGATGGCTGAACACCTGCCTGTCTGTGGGAAGTGGGGAACGAATTCCTTGTCTTGCTTTGCTTGCACACACAGCTTTTGCTTTACCTATTAGAAGATCTATATTTTAACCCAGGAGTTTCTTCACTTTTATCCTTCAGATCATCTTCCCCATCCCACCCCAGGTGGTAGTAAGCAAGTGGTTGCATGGGTCGTGATTGCTGTGTGGGTTTAAACCACAACAATCCTGTAGTCATATTTCGAGTGATTGATTCAGGTCAGTGTGTGAGTGATCCAGTAACTTTCAGAATATTTAATAAGTATCAGTACTTTCAGAAATGGTAGCAAACATGAATACAAATTAAGCCATTAGTAGATAAGCTGTTCTTTATCAATAAGAAGTCCTGAATACCTCTTTTTGGGCTGCTATTCACTCACTTCCACTTTACCAGTCCCATCTCTGCTGTGCTGGCTCAATTGTCTATTCTTCCCAACAGCCACAGCAAAGGACATACCCAGCTGAAAGGCAACATGCATGAGGTAGGGATAAAAGGAGCTTTAGCCAGAATTGATCAGATACAAAGAACCACAGGCTGTGTTACTATCCAGAGTAAGGTAGTGAGAAACATTTACACTGTTTCTCTATCTGTTTCTCAATCCTGAATAAGGTGAATGCGAAAATAGCTGCCATTTATAAGGGGTTCAAGGTAGGACAGGTTTAAGGTACTCAGACAATTTGTCATTAGTGAGATGGATTGACATGCTTTGAGAGAACAAAAAGACTAACCCGACAGAGTTAATGGAAAGTTGTCAGACTAACAGCTGAAACTGTCACTTTTGAATATGAATCACGGTCCAAACAATTGTAATTCCAAGAGGTTTAGGAGATAAAGCTGACTCATCCGTCAAAAAGGTCTGCTTTGCAGGAGGACCTATGTGTTATCTTGAGATGAATTTGGGAATGCATTCTTACTCAATGTATTTGCAAATAACATTGAAAATACAGTGAGCAGTGAAGTACAAAGTTTGCTGATGCTAAGGAGTTACTCAGTGTAATAGGAAGGGAAGGCATTGTGGGGGGAGTGTCCACATTCGCATCCCAGTTTTTATTTGGAATGTGCTTTTGAAGCAAATTTTATGATTCTCAATTACTGCACTTTATTTTGCACTGTCAAAAAGTCTTTGTCGGAGAGAAGACGCTGGGAGACCGAAGGTAGTGACTACCTTTTATTGTCTCAACTACTTGCAGGAACTTCATGTGATTTTATACTTTTTAGTTACATTACAGCAATTTGAGTGTCAGCACATGATTGGATAACAACTTGTTTTTGCAAGTATTGATTGGTTACTACTTAGCAGAAAAACATGTTTTAAGTTTACTGATCAGGGGTTCTAGATAGGAGCTAAGAGTATGAGAACCAAACAAGATTGTTTTGAGAGAATTCAGCTAGCTTCTGAAAAATAACATGGGAACGAGAATGTTTTGGGAACCGAACTGAAAACAGGGCCTTCGCATAACTCATGATGCTCTCTTTCTCATGGTATTCTTTCTTCTTTGTTCCCTGTTTACCACTTAGGCCTCATCTTGTTCTTCTGTACTTTTCCATCTGTAATTGGCATCAACCGTAACATGTCCGGCTGTTCACATCCTCGGTCACATAACCATTCTTTAACGATGTCCTCCACAAGTCTTTGAGTGCACAATGGAGATTACATCTTAGGAGAAACTAAGGTGGGAGGAACATCCTGATTCCTAAACACTTTTTGATCTGTGTGCCCAGGTTAGTCCCTGGTAACTCACACACACACATACCTGAAATGCATATACTATGGATATTGCATTCACAACATCAACCGGTTCAGTCCAAAATTGAGTCACTTTTAAATCTCCTTTTACTGAGCTATACAACTTACTAATGTACACAGCAACAAAACGGAGCTGAAATTCAGTTTGGATAGAGCAAAGCATCTGGGAGAGGTGGGGAACCAGCATTATGTGTAAAATTATGGGCTCTCAGAAAGTTCTGGGGAACATATTAGATCCATGAGAAAACAGATAAATTGTTCTTGTATCTCAAAATGGATAATCAAAGGCAAGGAATGACTGAGCAGCCTAGGAAAATAGACAAAATCCACAGCTTTTTGACATGGATGACATGGTAAGGACCAGTGTGTATTGACTCTTCACTCTCTTTTTCCAGTACGAGAATGGTCAGCCAACAAAACACACTTATTGGAGCCAGTCTGAAACAAAAGTGATTCTTTGCTCATCAGTAGTGCCTCTGTGGGTGTCATGTGAGTACAAGGTAATTCTCTGCTAGGTATCTGCTCATGCTCACTGCTAGGACCAGATTGCTAACCTAGTTGGACCCACAAGCTGAGAGAGAAAAGGGAAAAAAGGTGAAACTGAAGGAAGTGTGACCTAAGAAAACTCCAATTATTGCATTTTAATTGTCATTTGCAAAATTTTCTGCCCCACAATCCAAATTTCTTTCCATCCTTTCAACAAAGTCAGTAACATAGTAAGTCTGTGGTAAGAAACTCAGTGACTTATTCCAGATTTGCCGTCTTGAACATAGCATCTTTTATTTAATGTGGGTTTTTTTTTTATAATTGTGTATTCTTTGTTGATTGCTGTGAGTCAGCAAAAGAACAGATAAATTTAAAGCAGTAAACCTTCTAGAGCAATGTTTACCAACCTGCACTCCAAGTCCAAGCAAGCCTACTTTTAGTAGAGGCTTAAATGACTGCATAAGAATGTCCTCACCTTCACTGGAATGCTTTTAGGGTACCTTGATTTGAAAATTTCTCTCTCTGAGGTTGAAAGGGAGACCTGTTTCTTTCCATTTTTGGGTCTTTGAATACAACTGCTGAGTAATAGCCAGCTTCAAGAATAGCTGTAAGTCTACCAGACTGAACTCTGAGCTGGAGGTGATCAGAAAACAAGAGAAACCTATGTAACTTAAAGAGAGACAGAATGATGTTTAAAGGAACTTCCCCCTGAGTGAAGCAGAGTCCCTTCCTGAGCACAGCTCCGGACGTGCTGGTGGGATTTGACTTGGGGGGGGTGCATGTCAGACAGCCAAGGGAAAGATAAAATAATTAGTATAATTGGAAGATGCAGTCTGCAGGAAGTAAAGAATCAAGCTCTTTTGTTGCTGTTCAATTTGTGCTGGCTGAGAGCTCCAGCTCTCTGCCTGTTTCTGTACTACACTGCTCTTTCTGCTGCTCTCTGCAGTTTTGAATGTATACTTTCTGCCCTTGGAATTAACGCATCATCTGAGGCATGGCAGCTCTTAAAAGTGGTGCACCTCAAACTACTGCTGTAGCATACATAATTTGCTTGGTTCAAACCATCCTGACAGAAGACAACTGAACTTAATAGAGTTACCCCAGGGAGGAATTTGGCCCATTAAGTCTAGTGAGACCTTATGGTCCATCAAACATGGCCTTATAAACCCAAAAGATAAAAATCCACCTATATTTTATCTTCCTCTTTTAAGTCTCATAATACAGGAACCCATCATGTGCCAGCTGCCTATTCAGTTGATTTATACTACTTATATTGATAACTTTAGCACTTTCTTCCTTTTGTGTGAGGAATTGTTCTGAAATGCTTATTGTCTACACAGTGCTTTAACAGCTTCGCTGCCATAGATTAAGTATGTGCAAGGGCTTTGTGGAGAGTCTGGTGTTTCATTTGCTTCCAGCTGAGCACTGTGACTTGTGCTGAATTTTCTCAGCAGCTGGAACAGCCTTGACACCTGTTACACAGTGCCCGTCAGGGGGATTCAAAGGGGTCCTGAATGGAAAATTTGGGGCTCTGGTAGCTTGTGAACCAGACCTGTGACAAAGTGAGCTCTACCACAGTGACCACAAGAGTAATGACAATGCGGTGTGTATGACTTTAGACTAAAAGCTTTATAACTGGAAACAGATGTTTATTTGCACCTGTTGAAATGGAAGATGGAATAAGCGATCTGGGAATGTTTTCAGTCTTTATCAGGTTCTAAGAAACACTTTTCAAAATCCACTAGTGCCTTTTTTTTCTGAAGTGATTATGAATTCCGTGGTCATACTTTTGCATATAGACAATCTTTTTAATTACATCTTTGTCAAATGTTTGTGGTATACTGAATTGAGAAAAAAAAATCTTATAAAATGCATTTCCTGCACACATCAAAATGGAATTTAGAAGCCCCACTATAAAGATTACTTGTATGGGTATGTCGAGAGAAACACTAAGATGGCGACTGCTGTATACTGGCCCATGTTAACAGCAAGTGACTATCCAGCCACCACTGCAGAGAACTAGCTGGAACTTGTCATTTTACTCTGTCCTGCAATGACAGACTTCAGTGAGAACATGCACTTGTGTGAAAGCTAAATGCTGAACTATGTGAAGGTAATTTATAACAGGAGGTGACCTGGGGTCTGACTGATGGTCTCCTTTCCTCCTCACATCTGGTCTGTAAATTCTAATAGTCAATAAATCAGTTAACTGCTAGATATGACTTGAAACTCTACCATGTCCCCACATCAAGGACATTGGGGTAGCCTGCATTCTCAGTGCTTAGAGAAATCTGCAGAGAAATAGGTACCAAATAGAAGTTGCAAGAGGCCTTGAGCTCACAGTGACCCCACAGCAAGGGCCAGTAACTCCCACAGGAGAGGCTGGCCATGCATCTAGGGATGCCTCCCCGCTGCCCTGCTGGCACCAATCCCCTGAGCGGGATGTTCTCAGGGCCGTGGTAACAGCAGTGTTCCCATAATAGTATAACTTACTTGAGAGGTATTCTGCTCCAGTTGACCTAAACTTGGATATTGTAGTAGCACAGAGATTGGTTACATAGAAAGCTCTCCCTCTGTGGTGGTACATAAACCCACATAAATTATCTGAGCTAATGGCCTAACAAAAAGCTCCTGTTGCTCAGTTTTCTGCTAGAAGATGGTGCTTAAGAAAAACATCTTCCGATATACAAACAGTCTTTTTGTTAAGTTTGGTAACAACACCAAATTGAAACCTGTCTATGTATTCGTCTGAATTTAAGGCAAGAATGTGTGGTTCCATTATGAGAAATGAATATTGATGTCTGTAGTATATAGAGACAAATTGAGCTCTAATGATTTCCTAATAAAGTAATTTGTTCATAGATCACAAGGGGATACAAGCAAGAAATTTTTAATGGTAAGGCCAAGGTAATTATTTTTCAGCATCTAATTACACCTATACAACTGATTTGGGCTACATTTGCCGAACTAAATGATGATACAGAATGTCCCACTGAGGTTCACATTCATCATTAAAAGCCAGTTCCTGGCCTTTGACAAGAGGGCAGAGCAGCTCCTGAGAGGTAATTTAATACAATTAGGAGGATATTATGTTTACTATCTGCACACTGTGTTTGCTTTAGATTAAATCCGACAACTGGAGACGTAGAGGGACATTTTTCCCTCATTTCCCAAAATGTCATCTGAGATCAAACTTTGCCTGCAGTTTATTCTCTTCCTGTCCTTAAATTTCAGCTAATGAGAAGGAAGAAGCCCTTCTCAGGAGTCACAAAAACAGTATAATCCTGATGTTCCTGGTTATGAAAAGGAATTGTATAAGGGTTATAGAGACACACAGGGAAGGGTTGGCCCTACTCTGCTGGACACAATATATAGAATACTGCTGTATTTTAACAAGTAGTTTTGCATGTCTCTATTAAAGAAGTAGTTGCTTCCTGAGCATTCACACACCATTCAATGTGTCACATTCACATACAGACACATGCACTTACTCTTGGGAGCATTTTCTCTTTTGTGGTGGTTTGACCCTGGCTGGAGGCCAGACTCCCACCAAAGACACTCAATTACTCCCCTCTTAGATGGACAGGGGAGAAAATACATGTTGAGAGGCTTTGGAGTTGAGATAAGGACAGGGAGAGATCATTCCACAATTAGTGTCACGGGCAAAACAGACTCAACACAGAAGAAAGGCAAGAAAACTCTCTAATTTATTAAACTACACTACACACACAGAGAAACCAGAGTTGCATAATAAGAAGTACAAATAGCTCTTCAAAACACCACCCCCCACCCCTCCCTTCTTTGCAGACTTCATTCATGATTTTTGCCTCCCCAGGATGGCACAGGGGAAAGGGGGGGAAATAGGGAATGGAGGCTTCAGTCTTCAGTCAGCTCCTTATAAGTTGTTCTCCTTGGTGGTGGTGGTGGTGGTGGTGGTGGTGGTGGTGGTGGTGGTGGTGGTGGTGGTGGTGGTGGTGGTGGTGGTGGTGGTGCAATTCTCGCAATCTTTACCTGCGCCAGCGTGGGGTCACACCCACAGGAGACAGTCCTCCATGACCCTCTCCATGTGAGTCCTCTCCCACAGGGCCTCAGCTCTTCACCAACTGCCTCTCAGTGCCTCCTCTTCCCCCACCTTAGTGTCTTCAAAGTTTCTTACCACATCCTTCCTCAGGCTCAACCCTAGGTTTCCCAAAGCAGAATCTCAGCATCGGATTCTGTAAAATTTCTGTAAAGATTGAAATGTGTAACAACAAGATCAGCCCAGGCAGAGTGACTCCAAAAAGAAGGACCATCAAAGAAAGATCAAAGAAATCCACAGCAATTATATGCTTGGGACCTATATGTCCACTCCTCACGTGCCCTTCACAAGGTGTCCATGTGTCCTTTAGTTCAATGGTGATTTTTGATCTCGGGTCTTCTAACATCTAATTGGATTCTTCTTCTGTGTCCAGGCAGGCAGTCTTGTTGACTTGCAGTTTCTGCAGATTTTGCCAAAGGCTGGAGCTTCCTTATCTTCTGTTTTACACTCCTTGTGCACCTTCCCTTGCTGGTGGAACAGGGAGAAATTAAGAGTCCCAGACTCGGGAGAAACACTACCAAGACATTCCAGTGATGTCAAAATACTTTCTCATGCTACAAGACTGAACATAGCACTGTATAATAGCTTTTAGGAAAACTACTAGGTAAAATACAGAGAAAAATACTTCTATTATGTCCTAAAGGCTTCAGTAAATCTAGCCTCACTAAGTAAAGCTAAGCGGGCCACATGAATCGCACCCTATTATAATCCTAAATAATTTTTTGTAATTAAAAACTTACATATTTATACTAAGCAACTAATATCCCTCAATGTTTCACAGAAAATGTAGAAAGTTTAAAATTTTGTGCTGTTTCAGTTCAGAAGATATTGACTAACAGCCTTTGTTCTGCCAGTTTGTTTATGCTTATGAATCCAACCTGTGTTTCATGGTAAGAACAACTTGTTCAGATTTTTTGTTGCTTTCTTTTGCTGCTTTGGTGGCCCACATGTTCCCATGGAGCTGTTTTGGGGTATTTTTTTCTCATGAAGTAGTTCCTACACCTTCCAAAGAGACAGGGAAGAGATGTGCACATGAGGGCAAGCGCAGTTTGAGCAATTTATCTGCTTTTTGATCTCCACCTTGGAATGCCGGACTGACAAATTCAGCTACACTCTTCTTTACCTCGCGGAAAAAAGGCAGTGTAGGAGCTGGCAGAAGCAAAGTGGGACATAACAGAACTTTGATTTGGAGTAGAACTGTTCAAGTCAAGATGAACATCATAAACTAGGAAATTCGAAGTAGTTTTATGACAGCCAGCAAAGAGATTTCTTTTTTCATAGCATCTTGAATTTATGAAAGTTTCTGGAAGCCAAAGCAGCAAGACTCACACAGAATAAGTAAGAAAACTAACAAAGAAGATAGCAAGATAAAAGACTAGTGAGAATTTATTTAAATTAAAATATTTTTATTTTAGTAAACCGTCCACTTGTTGTGTTCCCTCTTTCCATTCTTTAGGGAGCTATTCCTCACAAGGGTCCCTGGTCCTTTTCTCTGATCAGACCTCCTCTGCACAGGAAACAAACCTGGAATCCCACCATGAAAGGGAGCACTCAGGCTGGCCCTTTAGGGATTAGGTCCTGCTCCTGAAGGAGTGCAAGTCTTCTCTCCCCACTGTTTTCCAAGGAACCCCATTGAAGTTGCTGGCCAGGAGAAAAAAGTTTTATTTTTCTTGTAAACCAGCACCTTTAGTGAGTAGGTGGATACTCGGGGCTTGTTTTGGCATGTGTGCTCTTTTACCTTCCACAGGCTCTTATTCAAGCTGATTCCCCCATTACACCTGGATGTAGGCATAGAGTGGGTCTTCCACCCAGTACCCTGCAACCACCTCTGTGCCTTCTCTTGCTACAACCACCAGTTCATCTCTTCATTCCAGGCGATTCAATATACTCCCAGATACGTCTTGTGCTGCTGCTTCTTCACAATGAAATGCAGCTGCTGCCCCAAGTCATCCTTGTTTCTCTCAAACATCTCTGTGAGTATTATTTGACAAGATGTGTTCAGCACTCACTGGAAATTCTATTTATAATTTACCTAAGTGTTAAAACACTTCTTTCCATTACTCAGTTCAGTGTAATAAGTATGGTCTATCAACACTGAGGGCAATATGAGGTAGATCTAAAAAGAGAAATAATTTCTACTCATATATATAACTGGTACTGCAGTGCTGTATAGGACATTGTCACCTTGTGACACATTTTATCCCTGTAAAGCTATTAAGAGCAGCATCAAAATACCTTATTTGCTTTGCCAGTACCAGTTATATAAATTAAAGATGACCAGAAGCAGCTTACATTCATATATAGCAGCTTTGAAAAATGATCTAACTTTGATTGCAAGTAGTGTAAAAATCTCCTTTGTGATATAATTCTTTGTGGGTTTTTTCTTCATTCTCCAGCCTCAATTTTTGTCAGCTACAAACACTAACAATTGGTTTCTGTTTACCACTTAAGATTCTCTCCAGAAAATCAGAGCATTGAAACAAATATAACTTCTCCTTTGTTCTGTATTTTTAATGAAATTCTGGATTGAGACACTTAAAGGGGATATGGAATTGATTCCCCCTAATCATAACATCTTTCTCCATCCCTTTTTCTGTTTTCAGTGACAAACCTCCCACTCCTTATTTGTAAATTGTGTCCAGATATATTAGTCATGTGACATCTACTATGAGTTTTTAAGTGAGGTCACTATCTTAGCAAGTAAGCTAAAAGAAAGTACTCGTTTTTTCCCTTCTTGTCGTTAGACTGTCTGGTTCAGTCTTTTAAATTATTTTTTCTATGCTGTTTTTTCCATGAGTAGCAGGAAGAAACTTGCCTGTATCTCCAAATTCTCTTTTTAAACGGTGTAAATCCGTGACATCTCACTAATATGAAACCTGTATAGATATATGAGACATCTCAAAATAAACAAACAAACCAAGAATCTACAAAGAGTAATATATTTTAGTTATCATTGAAATACTGTGTCAGAGGCTGGAGTATATCTCTTTGCATGAAGAACTGATGATTTAGTGGTACATCAGTTACCAGACTTCTTAAAATACTGATTTATTTGCTACATAAAATAAGACTTTCCTATTTTAACTTTGGAAATGCTTTTACTGGCTATTTTTTGCTCTATATATCACAAACTCCCAAGGCAAATTATGTTCAGTCTTTCATTCAGGACACATCCAAGCAATTGTTCCTGCCTTGTCCTGCTCACAGAACGGATGGTACCTGGATTGGCTCTTTTATTTCATCAAATGGATTTAATAATAGAGTGGAAGATGACTGCTCTGTGTGATAGCAATTTCCAAGGGGTCAAAATTAGTCTGTACTTCTGTCATTAGAACTAGGTAGCCTGTTCTGCAGGTAATTTAAATACCAGGTTGCTAGCAGAACAGGAGTCTGTAGCCAGCCATTTAATTCAAAAGACAAAAGCTCTGGGCCAAATCCCTTTTCACTCCCCATCTTTCCATAACCTACTTCTTCTCCTCTGTTCACAGGGTCAGCATTGGGCCAACAGCCACCAGTTTCCCACCACAGCTGCAGACTGTCAGGGCTGACACCCATCAGAGGCAGAAATCCTCTGTTCTTCTCTTAAGCCTTTTTCCCTGGCACTGGCAAACCTCTGGAGCAAGCATACATTGGTGGCTCCCAGATGTATCTTTAAAGCAGACAAGCCAAAAGGCTGAGACACACTGCTCAGAGAACAACCGATGTAAATCGCTGTGCACTGATTTATAGTGGCTGGGGATTTGGCTCAGGAAGGCAAGCTGTCTGATGGCATTGTAGAGGTGAAACTGCAGACAGTGTGAGGCCTACCATGTTTATTATGTGCAATTCTGGGATGCAAGGACTGCTCTCCTGAGAGCGAAGCATCCTGGTCAGCCAGGTGCAAGTGCTGTCTGGAATTCATCAGCATCTAAGTGCTTACAGCCCCCTGCTTTAGTGCTGTAAATCAAAGGGATGCACACTAATGTTGAAGAACATTGCGTGTGTCAATTCATTAGTCAGTGGAGTGGGAAAGATCAGCATATCAGTCATGAAGATATATGAAGTCTGCCTTTTAATGATGTTAGCTCGTAGGCAAATTGTGATGGAACCTTTGTGGTCTGACGACTGTGTTTAATATGTGTAATCCATATCCCAATAAATCTGTAGCTGGCAAGAGAGCACAGCCATTTTGTTCAGTTTATGGAAGGAAGCACACCAAGCATTGTGGGCAGCATTATCATTTAACAATGTTAGGACAGAATTATAGGGAAGCTTTTTATTTGATCCAAATTGAAAAATAAGAATTGCCCGATGAAAACAGCCTGTGGTCTACGATGCTTTTCAGGGCAGGATGGACACTCATCAGATCCCATTACTGTTGCAGTCATGTTGTTGTCTATAGGAATTGGATGTTTCTTGGATTGTGTGAGGCATTAATCAGACTAGAATTTGTCCCTGCTCAAGGTGCAGCAGCTCCAAGTGCAGGCAGAAACTGACTTGAATCAAAAATGTCATACTGACATGTTGTTGAACAGAAGAATGAACCTGCAAACAAACAAAAAAAAAGTAGTGTACAATAAGGATTTTAAATTCTGATCACTCATGAAATGTATACTAGAAGATAAAACCTCTTAAAAGGGAGAGAACTTGCAGAAAATCTGCTTATTTATAAATAACTCCTCTTCCAAACTTTGGAGACTCTAACAAGGGACAGATCCTCAACTGAAGCAAATGAACTCTTCCAAAGTAAATGAAGCTGCATAAACACATACTAACCAAAGGTCTGTTCCTGTTTAGTGCTCCAACTTCTTTATGCTGCAGTTTAACATTGTAATAATGTGGGATGTTCTGATTTACCTCTGCTTCATTCTGCTCCCACACAAAAAAAAAGCAGAAAACTTGTTCCAGTTTTTAGAAGGCATTAGTTTTCAGGCACAGCTCTCTGATAAAGCAGCAGTAGCAGGTGGCAGCAATGTTCCCACCCACACAAGCTCTCTTCAGTAACTGGGGAGCCAAGCTAATTACACCAGAGCTAGGACAAACGTAAGCTTGGATGCAAGTGTTCTTTCAATCACTGTGCCACAAACAGACGAAATAGCTGCACCTCAGAAAGCATGATCCATTGAGGTCAAGACATGATCGCACACTTTTGAGAAGAGGTCATGACTTGGTTGCAGCATCAGCATTTCATTCATACTTATATTAAAAAAAAATAAAATAAAATCATGTCTTATAGATGTGAGCTTTATTTTTAACAGAGATTAAAGCAATCAGGCCAGCAGAAAAATTAATTCGGTGCACTACCGAGCACTGGCTTAATCCTGCCCCAGGACACACATTGATCCCAGAAGACTTTTTTGGTTGAACTACATAAAATGTTGAAATATTTCTGCAAATATGAGACAAGCAGTGACTGAACTTTGTAACGTATGAAAACTCCCGATAAGGGTATAGGGACTTAGCTGACAGCACTGAAACAAGCTTATCAGCTTCTGAAAGTGTTAGCAGTGATTCTAAATACTGCCATCTGAGAGACATGGAACATAGAGTTGTACTTTAAAATCTGGATAAATTCAGTGAGCAAACATGCTTACAGAACAAGGCTTTTAAAGTGTGTATTGTATGTCCTGTATGACTTTCTAATACTATGATTGTTCACGTATGCACATATATATACTCCATAACAAAGGAAAAAGAAACCTGAAACTCAAGTGTTTACCAGTACATATAGAAAGCTAAATCCCATCTGGAAAAAAATACCTGTTTCTTACTAATAACTTTGGCTGGTAGTTGTGGTTTATGATGTCTATCCTTCATTTCCTGTTCTATGCTGCAGGAAAGATAACATACATCCAGCATATAACACATTTCACCTTACCAGTACTACCTTTTCCCAGGTGACATTATTCCTTTAGACCATATATACATCATCATGAAGCTTACAGTTAACTTCAACATCTGCTTTATATCAAAACAGTCTTGTTGATCATCCATTGAAAGAGAAACACTGTCAGAGAAAAAGGTAGCCTCTGCTGATTTTGCATATTCTTAAGGGTAGGTTGATTAGAAGACAATTGACCAGTTGCTGAAGGACTTCATTCAGCTGACATCAATTTGGAGCTGAAAAGGGAGATATCATCCTGGCAAGAGACCGAGGTATATATGAAGGAGACTGTCTTAGCAGCTATTTTGGGGAGAAAGGTGGAAAATTTAGGCAAAAATCAATTCTTTTTCTGCATCAGAGAAGACGTTTGGTATCTGTGAAGAAAGACACTTATTTTCTTATATGTATTTATCATTTGCTAGATCTTTATGTTGCTAGTACTGTCTAAAGCAGAAAAAGGTTCTTTATATACCACTCTGCAAAATCCTTGTGGTTTTATACCATAAGTCCACAGGTGTTTTGACTTCAAGTGAAAGACAATTTAGCTCAGCATCCTGATTTGACAGAGGACTGGATTGGATACTCAGAAAAAACATTTAAAGTCTACAGTGATGCTTATTACAGCAATCTCCAGTGATATGCAACTCAACTTTATCAACCTCTGTTTTCTGCTTGTTTTTAACATATGTTGGGGGACTGTGTTTTGCCTCCTGACTTTATAAAGTGGTAGATATGGTAGAGCTGTGTTTGGCATCCAGACCATGCCATGGCAACAGGTTCCAAAGCTTGACTCAGCTTGTTTCTTCTCAACCTGATTTGGGGTTGTTTCACTTGATGCTTCTGTCCTACTTCCACACTCACCTATTCCTGGGTACCCCAGAGAAATATGTGTCTGGTGCTTTCTGGCAAGGATGATAACGAACTCGCAGAGAGTCTGAAGTGCAGAACACCCAGAAGCTGAATCAAGGGGTTTCATGGAGTAGGGTATTCCCACAAAGTAAAGTTTGAGGTTGCAGACCAAGGACCTTACACAGAACAGAGGAGAACCAAAATTCTATTAATTCAGTGTCTGCGCCAAACACGCAAGAGAATGCTGGGGAAGGAGGGGTTTGACCAGGGCTTCGACAAATGGTGACAGGACTTTGGAAGACTTCCAAAGGAAATGCAAGTACAGGATTAATATACACTTATTTAAGATGTACTCCCAGTTCAGGTTTTGGGCAAACCTCTTTTTGCTGCAGGTGCATGATTGGTGATCAGAAAGTTAATGCAGCAAAGCACCTCTTATTATCTTTGGCTCTCTTACTCAACTGGCTGTCATTCAGAGAATAGGAAGCTCAACACTGCGTGGAGAATTGTCCTCTCCACCTGTCAGTGATTAATTTCACACTTTCAGCCATCAGGGACTCTGTAGGAGATTCTCGTTATTTTTCTTTCCTGTCTCAAAGCAGAATTTACTGTTTGTACTTTGTATTCAGTTCTAAATGAATTTTCATAGTTTGTGGAAAAAAGCCTTGTTAGTTCTCAACTCTTTTAATAGTGCTTTGAAATTAAAAATATTTGTATTTGTTGCATTTGAACCAAACAACTTCAGTATTTAATTTTCAAATGTATTTTAATCATAGGAACACAAATAATCTTCAAGCAAGGTAAGGAATTTTTTTTTCTTAAGTGAAGAAATAATGAATAAATTTCCCCCACCCACCCCCTTCTTTCCATAGTTCTCCTAATGTGGATTCCTTGTTAGCTAAGCAAGGACATGTCTAAGGCTCAAATTGATGATGTTGATCCTTTTGCCCACAGTCCAAGGTACCCAGAATGCTTCCTCTGACAAATCTCAGATGTCCCAGGCATTAAAGGGAACAACTGTTACCTTGATATACTTTCAGTTCTCAGGAAACTCTCGTTCTGAGGTCCCCAAACCTGTGCTACAGGTAAGCAAATCTTTCTCCTACTTCTAGCTCCTCTTGAAGCCACCTTTGTTGAGCAGAGGCTTTAGCTTAATTTGTTTTCTGAGAGACTGTGGCTCTAACAGGATTTGTAAAACAGTGAGGTACTGGGGAATAAGCAAATGTGGTAACAGGACAAAAGTGGCTGAGATCCAGATGAAAGGGAGAAACCAGCTAGAGAGGCTGAGCAAGAAGTAATTCATAGTCTAATTGAAAGCTGAGCAGGAGGAAAGTATAGGAATTCAGATGGGAATCTTGGGGGAAAATAGCATCTAAATGGTATATGAGGAAGAGGAAATGGAGATGATAAGGTGTGAGGGACTTGGTTTATTTGAATTTGACTTATTGGTAGAGTGGCAGAGGGCAACAAAGCCAGAAAAGGGCAGAAAGGGATATAAGAAGCAAGGAAAATCTGTATTTGAGGGCATAAGGAAGAGAAGCAAGGAAGTAAACAAGGAAAGGGTGGTAGAAGATGTGGAAATTCAGAAGCATCAGCATTTTATGCAGAGCTACAGTTTGATCAGAAAGCTTTGGCAACATAAAAGCCAAATGCCCATGAATGTTTAAGAATCGGTGCCCCAACAGAAAAAGCTCAAAACAGTCTGCCACAGTCATTGCTCTAGAGATCTGGGTAATTGATACCTTAAACATCTATTTGTAATGTGTGGAAAAAGCAGCATGTTATCATGGGGACTTCCATCTGAATGTCTTGTACAGCTAGTCTCACATTGTCGATAATAAAATGTCCTTGGAATTTTTGAATGTTATAGGTGACAGTTTCTTAAATCAAAAAGTGCTGTGTCCAGCTCAAGGGACTTCTGCATTAGACTTCATCTTGAAATATAAAGAAGAATTGATTGGTAGACCAAGTTTTGTGGTAACTTCAGAGCAAAGCAGTCTCTAAATGTCGACATTTGTTACAGGGAAACAGAATAAAGCTCATGGTGGCAATAAACTAATTTTAACTTTCAGTTATATAAAAGAGATGCAAATGAAATAAAAAATCAAAATGTTCAGAAAAAAACCCCACAATTGTTAGCTGGGAACATCCAAGAATATACTACCACATATAGAAAAAACACAGGCCTGTAAATAAGGAAGAAGGCTATGCTGCTTAGAGGGAAGAAAATAGAACAATACAACACTGTTGGATTTCTCTTTTTTATGTATTATGGACACATCAGAAATTAGGAAATACAGAAAAAATCATTTTAAAAAGTCAAATGACAAAACTGTAGCAAGAGAATAAAAAAGAAATTACTGTACAGAATTCCTCCTGAACTTTATGGCAATGGTGTGATCTCATTACTAGCAGATGTGGGGGGTTGGTCCTGGCTGGAGACCAGGTGCCTACCAAAGTCACTGTGTCACTCCCCTCCTCAGCTGGACAAGGGAGAGAAAATATAACAAAATCTTGTGGTTTGAGATAAGGGCAGAGAAAGACCATGGGAAAAAAGGACTCAGAAAGAATAATTCAATTTATTGCAACTCAAATAAAAGTAGGATAATGACAAATAAAACCAAATCTTACAACACCTCCCCCAACCCTCCCTTCTTCCTGGGCTTAACTTTAGTCTCAGTTTCTCTACCTCAGGCCCTTGAGTGGCATAGGGGGACAGCCAATGGGGGTTGAGGTCAGTTCATCACATTGTCTCAGCTATTCCTTTCTCCTTAGAGGGAGGACTCCAGTGTGGGCTCCTTCTCATGGGACACAGTCTTCCATGAACATCTCCAACATCAGTCCTTCCCAATGGATGAACTTCTTCATGAACTGCTCCAGTGTGGGTCACTTCCACAGGTTGCACACCTTCAGGACCAGACTGCTCCGGGCTGGGTCCCCCCACGGGGTCACAAGTCCTTCCAGCAAACCTTCTCCAGTGTGGACTCTTCTCTCTATGGACTGCAGGTCGTGCCAAGAGCTTGCAACAACATGGGCTTCCCACTGGGACAAAGCATCCTTCAGGTACCTGCTCCACTGTGGCGTCCTCCATGGGCTGCAGGTGGAAACTTTACGCCCCATCACTCTCCATGGACTGCAGATGGACAACCTGCTTCTCCATGGTCTTCTTCACAGGCTGCAGGGGAATCCCTCCTATCATCCCTGGAGCACCTCCTCACTTCTTCACTGACCTTAGTATCTCTAAAATTTCTCATATCTTCTGTTTTTTCTCTGGTGGCAAATGGCCAATAGTTTGTTTTATTTTCCTTCTTAAATATGTTACCACAGAGGTGCTACCATCATGGCTGATTGGCTTGGCATTGGCCAGCGGCAGGTCTGTCTGTCTGGTATTGGTTCTGTCGGACCTAGGAGAAGGAGGAGCTTCTGGCCACTTCTCATAGAAGCCACCCCACTACCAGAACCTTGCCACGCAAACCCAAATGAGCAGAATTTGGTAACATTTGAATAGTGAAAAAAACTCTAAAAATAATTACATTTCTCTGCATTTGGGGAAACAACCAGATGATGTCACATATGAGCAAGAAATACTTCCCATTCTAACAGCAACTAAGGCTCAGCAGCAGATAGAAATAATTTATTAGCGAAGATAAGTATCTTGTATCCAAGAGTAGAAATAGAGATGGCCAAGAATTTTTCTGAGACTAGAAATGAATTGTCAATAATTTTCCATGTGGAAATCTCTAGAAATGTTAGTATAAGTTTTAGGAAATATTTTATGGAACAATTTACCCACAGAGCATGGAAATCCTATATAAGCCAGAACACAAATCACACTCAGGCCAAGGGAGAGCCTAGATTTGAGATAACACAAGTGTATTCAGGTGAGAAGGAAATTAAGTCAGGGAATAACATCAAGGTCTTTGTGGATTTCTGCAAGCCAAAGGAAAATTATTTGTGTAAGTATTAGAAACAGCATTCAGAAATACACGACTTTGCTTCTGTCAACATGAACACAGCTCTCAGCATGTTTATCTGTAATACTGGAAAGTCTGGGGATCCTGGTAATTAAATTGTATTACAAGTTACACAGATAAGTGGGGAAAGGTTTGTTAGTTGGCACTGTGCAACTACACTATAAAATTGTATCTATGTTCAGTCAGTAGTGGTTTCCATAATTAAAGAAGAATTTTGAAAAAATAAAATGAGAGAATGAGGGGGGAGAAATCAAGAATTCTGGGGATTATTAAGGCCTTAGAAAGCATGACTCAGGGTTCTCAGCTGAATTATTTTAAAGAATTGTTCTACTTGGAAGACAAGACTTTTCTCTCCAGCAAAAAGCATAACAAGGTCCAGTGGATGAAAGCTAGGAGTTAAAAAGCTAAGTTAAAGGGAATTAATTTGCCAGTGTTGACTTCTGTATGAATATAAAGCTTATATATAAAGTTTAAGAACTGAACACAGATCTTCTTCTGAAGGATCTGCTCTGAAATACAGATATATTTCATGGTCCTTTGATGTACCAGAAGTCATGTGGTGGTTCCTTTTGTCTTGCAACTGCTGTAAAGCAAGTTTTTAGAAATGACAGTGTTGTGACTGAAGAAGACATCACACTTCATTTCCAGTGGATGGATTTTATTTAGCCAAAGGAGTTGGTTGAAAGGATGGAAAAGGATGATGTTTGCAGATTAAGAAAGAAACACAATTTGAAGAAGGCAGAAATTTTGGGCTCATACAGTTGATAGAAGTGTGAAGCAGTTGATTGGACATAGAAAAATAAATCTTGATAAATCTGATGCTAGTTATTGAACTGTAATATGTAAATAGGAGAGGAGGCAGGTTACCAAGCTGAAGCCTAAGGGAAAGGGCTTTGACAGTTTCCACATTCACAGGCCAGGAATGGTATTTAAATGGGTGTAAGTAGAGCTGAATGACCACCTGAAAGTAATAGGAGAAGGAGACGGTGTTCTCTGAGTTTTAACACAACCAGCAGAGCTGAGCAATCATCTGGAGCACTGGGAACAAGAGTAGAGAAGAGACTTTGGACATGGAGGTGACATGACACTCTCTGCACTAGATTAGAGGTTTTAAGAAAGTTGTCGGAGATAATGGCAGCAAGAAAGATGGATATACAGTTTGAAAAGGGTGCTATTCTTAGGGCAAGTAATGCAAAACCTTGTTTGAGGCTGATGGGAAACTGCTAGATGGCAGAGAGGAGTAGAGAATGAGTGTGAGAAAATATGACAAGGAGCAGGGGAAATCAGCTCTCTCAGGGAACAAGGGTTGTGGATGTATTTCTCCTAGGTGGAGATTAATGAGGACTTTGGGTTAGAGTTTGAAGCTATTACAACAAGTGACTAGGAAACAGCAGAGGTAAGAGTTTGAGAGGGAAGGAGGAAGATGTGTGTCTCAGGCAGGCAAGCTGCTAGCACATTTTTACAAATGACACCTCCTCTGAGTGAGAATGTTCCAGGGGGTTATATTTTAGACCAATCAATTATTTTTTTAATGCATAATTTATTCCTATAAAGGGGACATGCTGATCTGATTTAATTAGGCTAATTTTAGAGGTCTGTGTCAAATACAGGAGTGAAACATGTGGAGGTGGGTAGAAGGTGTAGGTGTGGAAAGAAAAAGGAAAAGTCTTTATCGGGAGATATTTTCACTTAGAATAAAATAACAGGAATCTGGGCAGTATAAAATCTGAAAAACTGGATATTACAGAAACCTTGCATGGCTGGGTGCTAAGGTGATCAGTATTGAAACCTGAGGTAAACTGAACCATGGAAAAGTAATCATTTTTGTTGAACATAAAACTGCAGATGTACATGTGAGGGGAATAATTTTCAGACAGGTGAATTTCTTCATATTATTACAAAGTCTTTTGGAGTATTTTTTTTTCAATGTCTATTGGAGCTAAAGACAGTGGAGTAAGGGAAAGGGGATGATGATGGCACAGAAAAAGGAATGGGGAGTTAAAAGAAAAGGGATTCAGGGGCACTGGCCATGTGAGAGGGAGAGCATAGAGCTGGAAAACAAAATTAAATTAAGGTAGTGTAAGAATGCAGGGAGAGTGAAAGCCACGAAGAGATGAAAAAGCAGAAATTACTGGATTATCTGTGGAGTCTGAAGGATCAAACCAGTGCTAGGGGAACAAGAAGACCAAAGAAGAGCTGACAGGAAGGCAACAAAGCAGGTTTCTTTTTCTTGGTGGCTCCAAGCAGGGGATCTGTCCTTAGTTTGAGAAGGGGGAGGGAGACAGTAGAACAAGCCGAGTGTTTCAGGTACGTATCGGGAGTGATTTAAGTCAAGTTTCTATCTCCTCTGAAAATAACAATTGAACTAAATCCAAGATACTGACCTCTGCAAAGGTATTTACTGCATCCTGATGAAGACTGATAATGTAGCCGTAAATACAGCAAGTAGCTGGAAATTCACAGCTGAGAAATACCAAGAGCCCTTGAGGCTTTTCCTCCCGTCACAGCGGGTAACGTATTTCAGTGAAATGTGAGAACAAAAAGATGATAGCCCAGAAAGATTTATCTTCTTACTAGGGCTTTGTGTTGCATATTGAGCTTGGATTCACTTCAGCCAACGTTTTTGTGATCTAGTGTTGCTTTACTAAGAAGCTTCAAACAGAAAGGAGCTTTACCAAGGAGATTGAAATAGAAAATTATGTGATTGATCCATCTGTCTTTAAAAGGCAATTGAATAGTTAGCTGTCTCATAGCAAATACTTGTGGCTGTCCTGGAGCATGAAGAAACAGGGAAATCTTTATCATTTGCTTTACATAATTTCTAAACTAAAACAGTGGAGGCTGATAGCCTCACTTTTTTTTTTTCCCCTCACTGTTGTGAGAAAAGAAACATTTTGTCACATTTAATAAGCAGGGAAGCTCAGTCAAGGTGAAGTCCTGAGAAGGACTGAAAAAGGAGGGTGGGTTTGGGTACAAGACATCCCATGCAAGGAAAATGATGTTTGTGTCCCAGGCGTTGGAGCTGGAATACACAGTAACTGTGAAATGCTGCCAGTCCCTCCTTTTTGTTTCTTGGAAGACTTGAATAAGCAGCCACAGAAATGTACCCCAGATCCTACTGAACCCCAGCCCTTTTTGTGTTCCCTTCCCAAGAGTGTTTAAGCACTTGGACTTTCCCCAAGAAAATGGTCATATGAAACAGATTTTTAGCATTAAAAAAAACCCTCAGCAAACCCCAAACACAACACCAAAACCCCAAACAAACCCTTAGCAAAAGCACATTTTGAATTATTTTCTTCTGCTGAACGGTGTTAGTGGCTACAGTCAAGTGGGACTTTGCTCTGCAGATAATGGACAATAGATTTGAAGCTGAGGTGTGTGCTAATCACACGGGATGGGTCTGCTGATAACACAGGCTGTAAGGACGGATGAAGTAAGTTTTGTAGTTTGATAACTGGAAATAATAGAAGACTGTGTCTAGTAGTTTGCATGGCAAAGAAGTTAAATCATCCAAGCTGCTTATAAATGTGAAAGCTAAAGGATTTAATGTGTAGAAGGTTAAGGGGAGTGGGACAAAAGAGAAGCTGCAACACCTTCCAGAGAACAAGCATAGCCCTAAGGTGTAGAGAGAAATATGTAACAGAGGAATGACTGGACTGGCTTAGAAGTTGAACCCCCACCCTTCTTTTCCTCTGAACAACAAAGCCTGGAGTGAGGGGGAACAGTGGGCACTGCAGGAGTGGGGCAGGTGAAGGCTTGAGGCTAGGATCTCATTTGCGGGGGGCAAGATAGTACCTCACCTTTTGCCTCCCCATCAGGACTGCAGCACTCCGCAGTCAGTGTTTAGTGATTGTCACAAACAGAGGTTACTGATGGCTCTACGGATTTCTCAGCACATGCTGAATGGCAACTGTTGCCACTGAATGCAGATTTGAAGCTGTCCAATGCCAAAATAGCAAGTGTTTACTTCCCTGTTAGGTATGTCAGTTAGTTACTTTGCACATCACACATTTTGGCTAGGTTTCCCTCCAGAAGAAATCACTGAAAAGTTTTAATTAAGGAATTTTATTGAAGAGGGACATCATCCTACAACATTGCCTACAGAGCAGTAGAGAGGTTAAATGCTGGCTTTAATAAAGTTAATTGTGGAGTTCCTAGTGATTTCAGTGGAATAAGGATTTAATGGATAATGTTGAAATATATAAAATGAAATAGTGGTTAATTGTGTTCATAATTTCTCTTGTTAAGCTTTGGAGCAAGTAGATAAAGTTTACACTCAACATAAACTTTGTGCAATATGCACCACGGGGGAATCAGGACTTCAGATGAGACTTAAAGGTTGAAATTTTTGGGACAAAAATATGCATGTGCTTACTGGAGTTGATATAAATACAATGCTAACAACACTCTTCTGATTTAGCTACTTCTGAAACAGCATTTGAAAGTTGTTGAAACAAATTTAAAGCAATGTGGGGAGATGGGATTAGAAAAGATATTCACACTTTGAAACTTCTTTGCCATTGGGGTTTCAACGGAAATTTTCTCTCCACCAATTTAGGCTAATAGCTCTTTTTTGTGTAAGACAGAAGGACATTAACGTGTCTGAGTGTGTGTGGCACAGCACGTGAGGACCAGATAAGCTCTTCAAGACAAATAAATAAATGGTTTTCTGAAGTATGCACACATGAGCATTATCAGCCTTGGAAGCTGCATTAGATTTTCAAATGTGTGACTTTGTTAGCTATATCAGCACTTGGCAGTCTGAAAAAGTCTTTACTGAGAATCTCTATGTTAGGAAAAGGGAACAAAGAAATATGGCAAAATTTTGAATATCAGTATACTCCCTTTGATCAGAAAGACGGGTTAGTTCTGGGGAAAAAAAGCAAAGCCTAGCTTGCTTTCAATATTTTTTCTTTTTTTTTTCATTTTAAAATATATAAAATTGATTTAAGATGTTAAAATGTATATACATTGTTAAAATGTATATACTAACACACTATATAAATTTGTAGTATATTTAAAATATCCAATTTTACTTGGTTGATTTCTGCGTAAATCAGCTCAGCTTTTCATATGGACACATTATTCGCAATGAAAGAATAAAGAAAGAGTGAACAACTCAGAAATAAAGGCTTTATTACAGTTTTCATCCTCCAATGCCTTTATCTTGAACAACATAATTTGTTTTCAACTCATTTTAATTTCATGCCTAGCTAGAATAAGACAGCTTTGGCTCTGCCTTTTTGCTTTTCCAGACAGCCCCAAAACTGCAGCATAAGGAGACTGGTGGTCCTTGGGTAACAAGTGTTTAGGTGAGGGCCAGAGGTGGTGGGTCTTCAGAGGATCGTATGAAACCCACATCCTTACTCAGCATTTGAAGTGTGGGGAGGGAGGTGGAGACACAGGGACCAGGAGGCTTAGGTGTCTTTGTATTTTTGGAAGGAATTAGTTCTTGAGATTTTAATCATTGCCAACAAGAATCATTGTGTCTGATTCCCTGTGAGATTCTTTATATACTCCTTAGGATAAAGGAGTTGGTGATGCTTTAAAAGATGAGAGAAAAACTATTTCTTTCCTGTGACAGATCTGGTGCCCCAAATGATCCTGGACCTCCATTAGATTACTTAGGTGAGAATGGAGAGGAGGCTTGGGGCTTCCTGTAGGTGTAACTTGCAGAAATGGACACTGGACATGTCTTGAATCAAAGATGGGTGTGATCAGCTCTGTATAGGCATCAAAAGGGCCTTAGTGTTAATCTTAGCATTTTTATTGCTTTCCACACTTTCTGAGGCCATTAAATGAGATCACCCTTTAGCACAGTATGTGATACCTAACTTGCATGCAGTTGGTCAGACCTCTGGGCTCAGACATTTGCATACCCTTTTGGATTCTTTGAAAAACTGGAGGCAAGTCTCCATCTGCCTGGTCATAAAAAAAAAAAAAAAGTAGAGACAGGAAAATCTTTTACCAGTTCTTAGACAGATTGTCATCTGTGCCATACCACTTTCAGCTCTCCTTGACTTTGAGGCTGAGGGACAGCTGCTGTGCTGCCCATTGCGTCTGCCCTTCAACCTGCACATTTTCCAGTGTCTGGCAGTAGGTCCTGGGAAGAGGATGATGTCTCGTTTCTTTCCAAAAGCTATCATAAAAGCTGAAAAGTACTTCCTAGTGTGCCATTGGGCACTGTTTCTGTTTACCTCGCCTGTGCCAAGAGTCCTGACTGCTGTTACCAGCCATGGAGTTGCTGAAGAGAGGGGAAAAGCCTACAGAAAATTTGAAATTGCATCGTGGCACAGGAGCATGTGGTATAAACCTTGGTAGAAAGAACTTGTTAAAATATAAACAAAGGATAGAAAAGTAATCAAGGTCATTTATTCAGACCTTACTTTGTGATCAAGGTCATTTGTTTTGTAAATCTTTGGTAATGTTTGAACTTGATTACACTGGAGTTAAAATGTTCTTGTTTATGGCTCTTCCAAACCAAAACTCTGATTTATGCTCTCCACCGCACGGATAAACAAATATGACCCAATCACCTTGCTGGACAACCGTTGTCCTTCAGACAAGGGACAGGGCAGTGTGGTTTAGTCTTTTCCCTAATGCTGTATTTTCCTTCTTATTATTTTTTTCCCTAGGTAAGTAATGCTTTTTGTTGTTGTTGTTGCTTTTTCTTTTCTCATAATCATGTCACTGTCTGACACCAGTGAGAATACACAAAAGCTGCAAAAACTGGGTCTGTGAAAATACTCATTCCTGCTTCCCATGCAAGTGCTGGTTTCAGGCAACTTCCCCCCTTCTTCATCCCACGCTATGGATGCTTTGCGAAAACCTTAATACCTGCCCCGAATGGGATTTGAGGAGCCTCTGCCAGCAAGGTGCAGGCACTGAAAAAGCCGTTTGCATTGGGGTACCGGGCTGAACGAGCTCCTCACAGCCCTCTGCAGCGCACTGTGTTAGGAGTTATGCTGGTGACACCTAGTGTTTAATATAAAAATGTTATAAAAGCCGGTGGGTTTGCTTTGTAACGCTGCTTGCAGCAGCTAGCGATGTGGGCGCTGTTGGGGTGCCCGCTGTCTAATAAACTGGCAAAATATTTCGACTTTGTACTATTTTGTATTGTCTGGAATGCATTCTGGTCACCAACATGCTGCTCACTGGCATCCGTACACAAAAAATTGCAGTGGGAACAGTAGGGGTGGGAGTGGACCATAGTCTAATTTTAACAAGGAAGAAAGGGCAGTATCTCAGAGCAAGACTGCAATAAATTCTTAAGTAAAATTCCTGCACAATAGGGAGCTCAAAGCTGGTGACACACCACACAGATTCCAGGTAAAGGAGAAGAATATTCCAAGGACATTCGGCATCACATAGCATCACCATCTATAAGTTGATGAATTCAGTGTTCCTACAGAAACACTGACAGTTAAGCAGCTCTTGCAGCTTTTTTTAATGTTTGGTTTGTTAAAATTCCTGTTTCTAAAAATAAGGATAAAATGGGTTATGAGATCACAAACCGTGTAAAAAACAGATGTATGTTTAAAGTTGCACAATACCGTTAAAGGAGTTAGCATATGAATAACTAATCATCAGCACAAGTATCTCAAGACATGATTAATGCAAAAATACTATAATGTTACTAGTAGAAATAGAATATCAGCTTGAACTATATACAGATGTGAGACATTTTTACCGCTTTTGATATGTTACCATATCCAAGGAATAAATAATGACAAAATAAGATCAAGTGAAAAAGTTGCTGTAAAAGTAACAAAATGGTCATGCTCACAGACTGATTCATTATGAGGGATCCAGACCAAAGTTTAAGATTGCTGTGGCTCCTGAAGACTTGCACATATCCATACATGATTAGATTACTTCAAGGCTTCAAAGATGCAAAGCACTTCTGAATCAGAGGCAAGCTGTAGGTCTGGTGTCTTACATTAGATGTGCCTAATATGTTTAGTGCTTTGAAAGTCATATAAAGTCACTAGAGACTTCTTGAATTACCTTTTGGAATAAATTCAGCATCTGTGTTGTTTGATAAAAGAATGACACAGATATCTGAAGCTTCCGAAGGCAGAGAGCATCAGTGGAGGTCATTTGAAGATCATGGAACACAACAGGAGAAGACTACAGTGACCCCAAGAGATCTCTGCTGGGAGCAGAGAACTGTTGCAGGGGCACAATTTGAACTATTCTGTTCCCGAAGTGTTGCTGCTGTAATATTTGAGTTCAGATCGCTACTGAAAAAGCATCCATCATGAGGCAAGGCAAGTTTATCACAAAATCATAGAATATACGAGACTGCTTAAAATTGGAAGGGCATGAGTAAAATGCATTCCAGCAATACTAGTCATGAAAGCAGAGAGGAAAACAAGCCACTGCAGGAATTTGTAATATGTATGTATATGCATTATGGAGGCAGAATTAAGCCAACATTATTCTGAATGGGTGAGGGCACTCAGTGTTGCTGAGTGTGAACGGACATTGAACTTTGGAAACAGCATAAGCTAAACCAAAATACATCCATAAGTACAGGTCATAAAACCAATTGATGATTTAAGAGAAAAATCTTATTTTTAAAGCCTTTTTATTCTGCAGATAATGTTAGGCACTTCCAGGTGAGTGAAAGAACTAGAAAAAGTAGAAAGTCTTGCACGGACCGTACTGTGCTTGCTAGTTGCAGTGGATTCTTATTCAGTACTCTCTTGTTTTGGAACAACCAGAGCAAGAGGAAAAAAAGATGCTGACAGCTCTGTAGTCATTATATTTCTGTAGGGTTCATTCATTTTGATTACTGCTGTTACTCTGATGATTTTCTTGATATCTGAAACAAAACTGCAGTTCTCTACAGTTCAGCTCACTTTAAGACACCATCAAATCGGTATAACTCTCACAAGCTTTTTTTTAAAGTGATGGTGACAGCTATTGAGTTCTAACTAGCTCTGTTTTTATGCTTGCTATAAATAATTACTTTCATCAGCCATTTCCTTGACCATATATCATTGCAGAAAGATGCAGCACATTCCAGGCCTTCACACACATATTAGCACTGATTTATTGTTTCACCTTCTTCATCTGAATATAAGAACAGTACATGAGGAGTTATACATCCAGGCTTTGCTTTCTTCTAATTTTTCTGTGTAGTTTTAGAGTTTGACTCTGGTGACTTTGGGGATGGCTTTTGCATTGTCTTCATGTGAGTGACATTTTAGTAAAGGTCTCTTGGGTAGACTCCCTTGTGCAGCACAGCTTTTTGCACTGCTAAGGCAGCAACAAGAAGCTCTAATAGGGCCACAAAGTGCTAGCAGAGAATCCCCTAGGATGGGAAACTGCACAGCTTGACCCTACCACTGCATATCTGTCTGCCTCCATGTGAGTATGGGAAGGAATATACTTCAATGGCATAAGAGGACATGTTGGAGATGTGGCAGGGAAGACTACTTCACTTAAGGAACTCCACTGAGGGTGATGAAATAGAACAATTTTCCAGTAAAGGGAATAATGGAATTTTTGGAAGTTGGACAACTGAGAGAGCTTAAATTGTGTCAGGCTTCATCTTGGAGGCATTATTGTCCTTGCACTTGTGTTGTGGAATGACAAACTCAGTTGAGGATGCTGCTCCAGGTAACATACCCTCCCCATTTGCTATGCAGTAGGGTTGGTACCTATCTGACCAGGTGCAGGAAGAGAATGAACAAGCCAGTGTTGCTCCTTCGCATCACTGGGAGGTGGACCTATGCCAGTGTAAAGGAGCAAGCAGGGAAGCAGCTGCAGAGAGGATGGGAAGAGAGAGCAAGCAGGGCTGTAGGACCTCCAGGGCTGCTATGGAGCACCCTTGGGGAAACTACCAAACAGTCTCCTGACTATTTGGGGCAGTATGGCATGATGTGATGATGTACCACAATGGCACTGCTGTGCCCTTTTGCCATATGAAAAAAAAGTTGACATCCAGACATAGGTGGACTTTGTTGCTCCTATGTGAGTCCATTAAACATGCTTGTAAGGTCACTCATGTTCCATTGTGTACAGGTTGCATGAAGGCATAGGTTCCACATAGCTTTTTCTTGGTTTATTTATGGAATAGCTTCTGTCTTTATTATTTGAAAAAAAAAAAAAGAAAAAGAAGAAAAAAAAAGAATGGATATAGGATTCTTAAGAATTAAAAATATTTGGGGGATTTTTTTTGTGAAACAGGTAAGAAATTAATTTCTAACATATGCTTATCTTGACAGAGTCATTTTAATTTGCTCTTAATTGGTTGGTTGAATGGCTGTTTCCATGACAGCACAGCAAATATACAGTAGGGGCACTGATAAACAGTGATGAATAACAGATCATTAGACTTCAGGGAGAATTCTTTACCAGTCTGCTGCTGCTTTTTACATTTGTCAGGTGGAGACGACACATTTTACCACCATTCATGACACAAAGATAAAAGCTGTCTGACTTCCCAAGACCCTGTATGTTAAAGACAACAGTTAATACCATTGAAGGGAGGTCAGATACTGACTTTAAACCATGTTAAAATACCTCTCCTAAGAGTTAACTTGCTAACTACAGCAATGTATAACATTGAATGTCTTATCTATCCTTGTCAAACACAAGCAACAGCACTTTCAAGATCAAAGTGGCTTCTCATCACTGATTTTCTCAAATTTTTCCAGTCCTCCCTCAGAAGGAAACTCTTACATATAACGCCAGGCTCTTCTCAGTATTGGCCAGTGATAGACCAAGGGGCAATGGGGCCAAGCTGGAACACAGGAAGTTCCAGTGTTGGAGAATCTCCCAATTTAATGGGGAGATTATTCCAATGGCTGAGTGTCCTGGTTGTGAAAAATTGTCCTCTAGTGTAGAATTGGAATCTCCCTGGAAGGAACTTGCACCCATTACCTCTCATCTTCTCCATGTGATTCCTGGTAAAACAGGAGTCTCCATCTTCTTTGTAGCACCCTTCTTTTCTCAAGGCTGAACAGTCTCAATTCTCTCAGCCTTTCCTCATATGGCAGGCTTCCCAGTCCCCTGATCATCCTGGTGGCCCTTCTGTGGATCCTATCCAGCCTGTCCATGGGAGACCAATACTGAACCCAGTATTCCAGGTGTTCCCTGTTTCCTGACAAACATTGTCTAGAGTGGGATCATTATTTCTTTATGTTCACTGGTGATGCCCTTGTTGATACAGCCCACCATCCTGTGTGAACAGCACACTGTTCATTCATATCAAGCTTGCCGTCCACCAGAACCCCAGGTTCCTCTCCACAGAGCTGCTCTCCAGCCAGGTGGATCCCAGTCTGTGCTGCACTCCTGGCTTATGTTTTCCCAGGTGCAAAGCCTTGCACATTTTCGTGTTGAACTTCATAATGTCCTTGACAGCCCACTCTTCCAGCCTACCTGGCTCTCCCTTCTGAAGGGTCTACTTCCCCACTCGGTTTGATATCGTGCACAAACTTCATCATGGTGTGCTTGATCCCATCATCCAAATCACTTATGAAGATATTAAACAATATTGGGCCCAGCATCAATTCCCAGAGGACCCCACAGATGTCAGAAGACCTGTGATTGCCTTTTCTCAGAGTTGAAACATTCCTGTTTGAAGGAGCCTTGGTAATCTTAGATGTGCAAAAATGTAAAACTTCTGTTTTGCGAGGATTTAGATAAGCACTGAAGAAAAAGATCAAATCTCTTCCCTCTTGAAATCAATGACAGTTTTGTCAAGAACTTAAGGGGAATCAGAGTTCTTTCCTTGTTCTCTTGCTTTTTATGATAATTCCCCATTTCAATGAAACCAGAAGAGGCAGTATTGAATAAAATATTAAAATAAGAATAATTATCTACTGTTTAGACAATCTGTTATACAGCTTGAAATAAGGTCACCTGCATGCTGCCAAGTTTTGTAGAAAGTTTTTCTAAACTTTCCCATATTCTAATCACAAATTATATATTTTATTTTGCTAAAAAGTAAATTCTCACTGCCACGACAAATTAGTAGCCAAACTGAGACAGCTGAAACTTTGCTATCACTCTTCTTATAACAAAATAATTGATCTTAAATGAGTCCTATGGTTTACCTTGTTTGTTATCTATCATATTTTAAGGGTATAATTATATGTACAAAATCACAACTTTGCAACTGAGACCAATTTCCATTCCTCCTTTTCCTACCTATTGCCCAAAGCACAAACTATCCTGGTTTGTTAGACTGCATCATCAACCAAATAAGAAATTTAAAGATAGTATTTGGGGGGCTTTTTTATTTTTAAATCCATGTCAGTTCTTACATCATAAGTTGATAGCAATTACAAATGTCAGAAATTTCAGAAAATGCCTAGTTATCATTTGAAAAATGTGTTCCCTTCAAAGATTACTTAAGTCAGTCTAAAGGAAGAAGTACACACAAACATAATTCATTTAGGGTTCGGCTACTGTCAAACATTTCAGGAGTTCATTGTTAAATTTTCCCCCTCACTAGAATCTATCTGTCTATCTATCTATCTATCTATCTATCTATCTATCTATCTATCTATCCATCAGTAAGAACCTCTGATTTGCTTCATTTGATTTCAGGGCAACACATGACTCCCAGAGAATATCAAAGATCGCCTCTGTCCTGTTGTAAACCACTCAGAGATTGTTTAAATCAACAAGGCTTTTCCTCTGCAGTGGAAACATGAATGATAACTTTCATGCTCAGGCACTAGAACTTCTTCAATGATACACTGTGCTGGCACCCAGGGTAATGCTCTGTAATAAAGATGTGTGGCATTTCTCAGCCTTTCCCATTACACAAGGCAGAGTGAAGCACCAACACGGCGAGCCATCTGTGCTAACGCCGATGATGTTATTAAATCATTCATTACATTTCACAATTTCATATTAGATCATTTAAAACCTTATTTTGACATAGTGCATAGATTTCTTCCTCTAGAAATATGAACTCAGCATGCAAATGTGTTTGCCCTGTTTTCTAATAAATTCATGTCTGGGTTGAACATCCGTACAAGTGCTGTGGCTCATGTAATTATGCCCTCAGATCTTGATAGCAGAAATAGAGCCCTGGTCCATGCCAGGCTGATTGATCCATTTCTAGCACAAGTAATTTGATTCACCCATTTCTCTGCCAACTTGTTCTGTCTACAAAACACAGTGACATCCAGAGCTCTACCCCTGACACCCCTTGCTGTTTTGCTTTCCTAGCAAGACAAAGTATTTTTCTCTCATGATTGATACCACTTAATAGTAGGAATAATGCCCTAAAATCCTATTGTAGCAGTATACTAACACTGTCATTTCACTGGTCTCCACCCTGGTATGCACATAACATACTAGCTGACCTAATTATTGTCAGAACTAAAGATATTAATAAGGGAACATCACACTAGATGCTGTGCACATAGACCTAGAGACCTTGAAGCTTAGGTGAGAGTTCATTGCAACAGGGTGGGCTGGATACATAGGGAAAGAAAATCGTAAACTCACAGCAAAATTGTTTTACCAGAAATTTTCACTGACTACCTGCTTGAACATCTGAGAATTGCCATGGAGACACCGATGACCTCTGTACAACCACGACTGAGTTATGTTTTTCATTTAGAACAGAATAAAAATCCCTTTCCATTCAATTTAGTGATGATGTCCCAACATAGTACAGTAAATCACCACAGGATGATAAAAATTTTTCTTGTTTATTTTTAAAGATTGAATAACCTTGCAGATGAGACAGAAAAGAATATATGTGCCTGTAACTCCCCTAACAGAAGTACAAAATATTCAACATGAGAGCACGATGTTTAGCTAAGTAATAAAGAAAAATACCTCATTTTGTTGTCACAAATTTCTAGAAAAAACAGTAACTGTAGGTGTTTCAGATTATTTTACCTTTCATAAAAGAACCGCATACGACCTGTAAGTGCATAAGCCCTTACTCTGTTTTCTTTTTATGCAGCCCCCTTCAGTCTATGAAGCATCTGTAAATAGCAAACATAACCATGAAGTTGGAGTGAAGTATCTTCTCTGGGTAGATGTTACACCCTCTCTCCAAAGCATACATGTGCTAGAAGACAAGGGGCTATAATTGCCCTCAGTCCTTGGCATGTTTGACAAATGTTTGGCCACACTCAGCCCAGGGAAGTGATCACCTTCACCAGCAGTGTAGCTTTAAGTCACTTTTTCTGTATCTGCAGCTGCATGAAGGGGCTTCTGCAAGGTCCAAGACCTGTCTGTGGCTCCAGCCTAAGTTTGTGAAGTATATATAGCAATACAATAACACAAGCATGTCCCAGAAGCACTGAATGTTTGTACTTTAAAGGGATGCAACACTCAATGAACTTTTAAGAGAACAATGTCTTCTTCCTCAAGTAGGTTACACTTCAAATCTTAGACGTACTGTGTCTTCTCCCTCTGCGCAGACTCCTTGGCATTGCAGGAACTAGTGTGAACGAAGCCCTTCAGAACCAGGTCAGAACACAGTGTGACACAAAAGGCATGACATGTCATGGCTAAGAATTGATGCAGTTATTCCAGAAACCAAAGGTAATCTTAAAAATAAAGAAAAAAGGAGGGAAAAATACCCCATACTCTTTTTAAACTGAGGCTCTGGTAGCTTCCTGAGGGAGAGTAGTCCACATACCTCATAGGAGCAAATATTCAGACATTCTTACCTCCAGTCATGGAGATTTTTCCAACTAGTACGTCTTTTCACTTTTAACTCCTATAGTTCATCTTCCTACTTCTCAGAAGCAGAGGCATCTCGCAGAGTCCAGTTTCAGGATGAGCTCTGTTTTCTGGGGGAAAGCAGGGGAAAGAGAGAAGGGATGTCAGAAAGGCAGGAGGACAAGGAGACCTTCAGTGAGATCTGACACAGTTAATTTGTGTGTGATTGTTCTCCAGGCCATGAGCTGAACAATGCCAGCTTACGGGCTTTGCCCTAGCATCACCTCCTTCGTGAGAGGAGCAGCACAGCTATGGATGCCTCTGCTTGCCGAGATGAATTCGGCCCTTACAGGGAAGCATTTCCTTGTCTTCCAGATGTGAAACCTTAATTAAACTTTTGGTGTTCCTTCTCGGTTTTAAGCATGTGTGTTCTGTGAGGCTTCTGTTGTGCATGCTTAGAGATACAGAAAACTTAGGGTTTTTTTTTCAACTTGCATAAATGAAAACATCCTGAAGCATGCAATATAGCTGAGAAGACAATGCTGCTTGAAAAACAGTGGGTTTTTTACTTACTTTGACAGGACAAGGAGTAATGGTTTTAAAATAAGGGTAGATATAGACTAGATAGAAAGAGGATTTTTTTTATGATGAATGATCCAACTCTGGAAGCACTCAAAGCCAGGCTGGATGTGGCTCTGAACAACCTGATATAGTTGAAGACATCCCTGCTTACTGCAGGGGGAGTGGACTAGATGGTCTGAAATGGTCCCTTGCAACCCAAACTATTCTATGATGCCCATTTTATCAAGTGCAGGAAGTTCTTCATTTTCACTTTGTCCACTATCATTAACAGTGCCTCATGATGTTAATTAATACTGCAAGAGGCTAAACCTCAGGCTGACTGTGTCACATGTGGGAATTAGTTTTGTGGGTTTGTGGAGCAACATCTGCCCATGAATAGATTTTAAAAAATAATAATTAAATTAAACAAAAGAGAAGCTCTAAGCTGAATCTGATGTTAAATGATTTATATCGCTTCATGTTTAAGATTTTTTTCCCAGCCTATTTTGTTTAATGATTTTCAGCTATGAATATTACATGTCTTTCTGCAGTTAATTATTTATGCTGATGAAACATGGCACTTTCTGCACCATTTTTGGATTCTAAGTGGAAAAGAACACATTTTCCAGACAGTTCCTTCTGAATAGTGATGGCTCACAGAGGACTCTTTCATAAGAGAAAGGATCATCCTCAAGCCAGTTTAAGGAGGCTTGGAGTTTACTGGGAGAAATTGTTGAGAGGGTAGAGTCTTCACCGCTGGCCACCACCTGTGTGTGCCAGGCTGCCAGATCTGGGCTTCAAAGAGCCTGGCCTCAGAAATCCTTTCCATCTTAGTAGGAAAATCTTTTACATGATTAATTAATTGTCAGGTTTTATATTTCAGTTTTTGGTGCTTCAGGAGCATCTGCCCAGGATTTTAAACTGAGCTTGGAGTCTGGCTAAGCAGAACTTTGACGTTTTGAGTTTTCATTTTAAAATGGCGTGAAAGCAGTCATCAAATATTGAAATCCTCCCAGAGCTGGAATTATCTTTTTCCACCCAGCTCTGATAGTTACTGTTTATGGATCTCTTTGTAGATAGATATCCTTCATTCTCCAGGCTGATCTAGGCAAGAGCTTTGGCTGAAAAAAAAAATATCTGCAGATATTTTCTCTGCTATTGTATCCTTTTAGTGACAGAAATGTATGGCTCTCCTGGGGCATCAGTCCCTGTGAATTACCAAACCCCTAACATCACTTTTGCATGAGTCAGGTTTTTGAAATAATTTCACCTCCATAATAAACCGACAGCCTTCGAACAGCCTGAAGGGTGAGGGATCCAATGAAATATAAGCCCTGGATAAATTAAGCATGTTTTAACTAGCATGACTACAAGATATTGTGATAGGCCAATGTCCCAGTTCCAGTAGGGATAGAGTTAATTTTCCTCTTAGTAGAAGCAAGTATTAAAAGATCGTGCTGTGTTTTAGATTTAGGATGAGAACTATGTTGATAATGCACTCATGTTTGTAGTAGTTGCCAAGCAGTGAAGGACTTCTCAGCTTCTTATACTGCCCTTCCAAGAAGAAGGTGGGGGCACCCAGGAGTATGGGAAGGGACACAGCCAGGGCAGCTGACGCAGCCTGTCCAAAGGGATATTCCATATCATTGACGTCATGCTCTATATACAGCTGGGGGGAATGGGGTTGGGCTGGGAGACAGGGCAGCTTGGGGTCTCGTGGAGCACAGACATCAGGAGGTGAGAAATTGTGATGTTCATCACTTGTTTTTGCTATTATTATTGCTGGTGGTGCTAGTAGAAATAGTAGTAGTAGCCCTACTAAACTGTCTCAAACCATGAGGTTTTTTGGGTTTGGGGTTTTTTTCGGTCCTCTCTCCCACCCCATTGAGCGGGGGTGGTGAATGGCTGTGTGGTTGTTTCAGCTGTCAGCAGAATTAACCATCACAAACGATTCCGCTGAGAAACTCAGTGTACCTTGGTATTCAGGGAAGCAAAGCAAGGTGTTATAAGCTTTTCAAACTCCAGCTATTAACTACACATGTACTGCTATTAAGTTAAGGAGGATTCCTCTCTGGGGATGGCAAAGCACTATTCCAAGGAACAAGAGAAATGTTTTTTATTGAACTCAGCAGTGGGATATAAAATCAACATTTGGTGGGACTTCTCTAAATTAGTATGGCTGGTACATCAACTGTGATTTACAACTCTTTAATTAGTCCTTTCTGGTGGTGAATTAGGAGATACTCTTGAGCAGAGGCGTAGTCCGGATGCCACAAAACTCACGCTGCTGCTGTTGCTGCTGCTGTTAGGCACAGGCAGCTGGAAGCAAACCTGGAATAGCACTGTGATCTCAAAAACCCCTCACCCTCTGGGCACAGAGACACTGGAAATGCTTCAGACATGGCAGGGCTCCATCCCGATGGCATTCCAGGGCTTCTCCGCTGCTAGCCTGGCAGGGGCCCCGCTGCTGTGTCTGGCTCACTTTCTCCTCTCTCTCTCCCACTGATCTCTTGTCAAGACAAAAATGAGACTGGGCTGACATCTGTTTCTAGGAAGTCCTGGGACTCAGCACTATGCCCACCGCAGAGAGCTTCTGCTGCAGTGCGGGAGAGAAGTTCAGCTGCATGGGCAGGGTGAAAGTGTTCCCAGCTGTATCTCTGTGGTAACTGGATTTTCAGGTGCTTGTTCCTCAAAATTCTGCCTGTAAAACAAAGTCCAAACCCAATGTTATTCTATGTGCATCAGCTATTCGTAACAAAGTTTGCTGATGTTCTCACCAATATTGTGTGATTAGTTTTTTTAATCCTGTACAAAAATTGTCATTATTATATAATTTAAAAGAAAGCAGCTACAACAACTCATGGCAGTGCAACCTGATCAGATGAGATTTTCAAAAGCACCTAAGAGTATTTTCAAGAGGCACTTTATAAACCCCTACCTTTTAGCAAGACTGCTCAGGCTGTGTGTAAGTCTGTGCTAGTGCAAGCTGTACCGTTACCAGTATGCCAAGCTAAGCCATTCTCAGCTAACTCCAGCAGCAGCAAGAGCCATGTAAACATGTTCTCTGTTGCTTTTGTACATTTCCCAAAGTCCCTTTTGCCTTGAAATCTTCCTTTTCACATGATTGTCTAGGTTTTAAAAAAATGCATTTCCTGACTCTTAACAATGGCATCTTAAATAAAATAACTTCCTGTAATTCTGACAGCAGCTACTATCCTTATTTCCATAGCTTTCATCATTCACCTCTAATCCTCTTTCTTTCTTGCTTGCCATTATTTGTCTTTGCCTTTATTCTTTCTGATCACTATTGTTATCCAATTTCCTTCCTTCTTTCATCTTTCCCTAACTCCCACTGCATTTGTGTCCTGTCATTTTATGATTTTGTTTTTACTCCCCATGTAGCTTTCTATCAAATATACAATTTTGTGACTGACTTTACCTTCATCTTCCAATCTTTTTTCCCCTTTTCTTAGACATGCTCTGGGGATCAGACAAAGGCCAGCGATGCAGGCAGTCAGGCTCTTCTCACACAAAATTCACAGAGCACAACCACTCAGTCTGCTTCCCTGATAAACGGTAGAACAGCCTTTGGCTTCGTTTGTTATTCATATTAGACTGAAGGCTCTGGGGAATAGCATGTATTTCTTACATGTAGTGGGAGTGCCTGGAACATGGGGACTATGATCCTAACTGGGATAGGTGCTATTGGAGTAATAGTAATATCAGGGATTGGGGTCTGGCCTCACCATCAGGCTTTGACTCACTTGAGTAATGCAGGAAGAGCTCAGAAGACCAACTCTGCTACATGAGCTAATTGAGCATTTATTTATTCATTTACTGAGTCTGTTTAAAAAAAAACAAAATGGGGGGGGGCAGGGTGTAGAGAGAAAAGAAAAAAAGAAATGGTGAGAAACCACTCATGGTTTTTAGAGTCCATTCAGTACACTTGGTTAATAGCAAGGTAATGATTGGAAGTCGGTGTTTCCACCACCACCCCAATAAAAACAGAACCAAAGGCAAACAAAATCTTTTAGACCATCCCAATAACCAGTTAGTCAAACACAAGGTCCACTGCAGCATAAGAAAGAAGGTGACAGAGATCAACGAACAGTTGTTTCATCAGTTTCTCCCACAAAATTTCCATACCTGGGTTGCATCTCTCTTTCTTAAACCACTTGGCTATGTAAGACATGCAGCCAGTTCTGCAGGGAAGGATTGCTCCCACACCAGCAATATACAAACCAGAATAAATCTTCTTCTAAATACATGAAGGAATTCCCCTTTCTCCCTTTTCTCCTCCTCAAGAGGAATGGGCTTCAAAGTTCAGAGATACACTCTCAAACAAATAGAAAATGAATATTTAATATGTCTTATTTGGGATTTAAGAATGGAAATGGGTCATCAGCTTTAACTGCATGCCTAAAAATTTCCATGATGCCGAGATACTGAAGTTCTTGAATACAGCTGTATTTGCTTTAGTTGTCAAACATGGCCATATTGAATGTAGTTCCAAGAGAAAGAGATCATGTCCTTCTCTTGAGAAAAACTTGTCCTGACAGAGGTGTCAGGGACAATCTACTTCACTCAATTTAGGATTCAGCTCTTTTTCCCTGAAGCCATTTGCTCAGCAGAGATAGACAACTCCAAGATGTTTCTCAAGAAAACTCAGCCCATAGACTATGAGATTGGCAACAGACCTGTCCTAGATAACACACATATGGGATGAAACCCCACTGATTTTTACATAAATCATTCCTTGGTGTTAAATAGGGAATATGAGCAAGGCTTAGACCTAGAATCACAGAATCTCAGACTGGTAAAGGTTGGAAGGGGCCTTTGGAGATCATCTAGTCCAACCCCCTGCTAAAGCAGGATCACCTTGAGCAGGTTACACAAGATTGCATCCAAGAAGGTTTTGAATGTCTCCAGAGAAGGAGATCACAAACAATCTGTTCAGTTTGTCCCAGTGCTCTGGCACCCTTGGAGTGAAGAAGTCTTTCCTCATGTTCAGATGGATCCTCCGGTGTTCCAGTTTGTGCCTGTTGCCCCTTGTTCTGTCACTGGGCACCACTGAAAAGTCTGGCCTCTTGGCATCCACCTTATTTAGATATTTATAAGCATTGATCCCTCTCAGTCTTCTCCAACCCGAGCTCTCTCAGCCTTTCCTCTTATGAGAGATGCTCCAGTGCCTCGTAGCCCTCTGCTGAACTCTCTCCAGTAGTTCCCTGCCTTTCTTGAGCTGGGAGGCTCAGAACTGGACACAGGACTCCAAAGTGGACTCACCAGGGCACAGTAGAGAGACAGAATAACATCCCTAAATTAAGGCTACACTCTCCATAAGGCACCCCAGGATACATTGGGCTTCTTGGCCATAAGGGCACTTTGCCTGTTCATGGATAGCATGTTCATCAGGACTCCCAGGTCCTTCTCCATAGCGCTGCTTCCCAGCAGGTCCATCCCTAACCTGTACTGGTGCTGGGGGTCATTCCTACCTAGGTTCAGGACCCCTGTTGAATTTCATTTGGTTCCTCTCCACTCAAATCTAGCCAGTCCAGGTCTCACTGAACGGCAGCTCAGCCTTCTGTGTGTCAGGCGCTCTTCCCAGTTTTGTAACCTCATTAAAAGGTACTGACTGAAATAAGGTTCCATGCTGTATCCCTTTGGCAGACTTAGTTCCCTATTCAAACACATGGGAGCAGAGGCTTCTGCAAACTGTTGATCATACTTGCCTGTCATTTTCATTCCTCCTCTTGCTGCAACTCTATCTGTTTCCTCCTTGTCACTGTCTCAAAGGAAAAGAGGAGAGTTTGTTTTCAGGCAGGTCAGGTTTCAGAGGTTCGGGTTGTTGAATTGTTTTGGATATTAGAAGGTCTGCAGAAGTCATCCCTTCCTGCTAGCAAACACTTTGTCATAATAACCCTCACTGATGTATTTTCATGAGTTACACAAGAATGGAAAGACCCTATTCATAACTATATGTGCATATAGTTGTATGGCTCTACAAACCCGCCATCCAACAGCAGATACTCATGTAATGCCATGGCTGAGCAGGCAAGCCATCAAAACACAGTGTTTAATTCTGACCCAACTGGTCTCTCAATACATTTAGAGAGTTTCATGGTGCCAAATTCAAGCACCTAAAATAACCAACTTAGTTAACCAGGCCTTCTTCCTCCGTAGCCGATGGAAATGAGAAGACATCCCCATAAGCCACCCATCCCTAACACCTGTATTTGTAGTAGCCCTGAAGACAAGAACTATCCTTATGTTACCTTCTCTATATTAAAAAGGACTTGTGTATATCATCTGTATGGGCTTGTGCTGGAGTAACACAGAGTGATTACCCTCAACAGCGAGGAGGAGCAGCCAACACAAACCAACTGAGAGCTAAGCACAAGCACATCATGGCCTCTGGTGTCTCTGGGTCAGAGCTGGTGAGCTCTTGTCATGGAAGAGGGCAGGTTGCAGGCACAGTGAGGACAGGGAGGCTGTGAAGTGAAACAGATGCTTGCCTGTCATTTGACCCGAAGAACACGCTTCACTTTACAGTGCTCATTAGGGGGAACTACAGTTTCCCCTGCCAGCTCAGTAAATCTGCTTTCACTCAGACTGCGAGCTTGATAAAGTTATTTGTTCTGTAATGAATACCAATTTAAACTTCTCATGCGAACTTCTGCACTGTATACATGTCCTACTGCATGGTGGGGTGGGGTTTTTTTTGTATCTGCACAAAACCCTATCTCTTTGCATTTGTGTTTGCGCAGCACCAAGCGCCCAAGTGTTCTCAGGCTGGAAGGAGGGTTCTTGGCGCTGCAATAATGGAAACAAAATTGACATTATTTGTTTTGTGGTAGCGCCTCTGGGCCTCAATCAAATATGACACAAGACAACAGATGGATGCAAGTACACGGGGGAAACACAAGACAAAACATTTATTCGTTTAGTAAGCATCAGCCACAGTGCGCCAGCTGCTTAGGTATTAAATATTTTGTAGGCAGCATTGTATAGATATAAAAATCATAATAATTGTTGTTACAGCCTAGCATATACCAGAGAAAGAAAGACTTTTCTATTCTGTTGTATCATGGGACTGTAAAATGTGGCCATTAAAAGCAAACACCACTGTAAGTATAAGCGTTCAGCCAATCTTCAGCTGTAAACTTTACATTATCCTAGATTGAGTTGAAGCTGATAGTTGTGTTCTCATTTAAAAGCTGATAAATATCATACCAGAATTTTCTGACAAGTGTGCAGTATACAACCAGTTATAGTGTGAAGCATTGGATAATTTTACATCTGTTGAGATATTTAAACTGTTCTGAAAAAGAAACTCACCCCTCCCAAAAAATGCCCCAAAGCACATTAGAGTGGCACTGGTATATGAAACACATAAAAGGGAAAAGCAGATGACAAATTTCATTGCAGACATCAGAAAATTATTTTAGAGATAAACTTTTGGAAATGTAGAGTCATAATAGTACATTATATTTTTAATTCATTCAAG
Source organism: Heliornis fulica (assembly GCA_013399135.1). Classification (NCBI taxonomy): domain Eukaryota; kingdom Metazoa; phylum Chordata; class Aves; order Gruiformes; family Heliornithidae; genus Heliornis; species Heliornis fulica. The sequence goes on along the minus strand of VXBZ01005879.1, from coordinate 292,269 downwards.
AGATGTATTTATTGACTGATTTTGAAGCCTGACCTCAATAGGAGAAAATACTAGATCCCAAGCTTAATGCTCATCTACCTTCTGAATGGCTTGGTTGTTTTGCTAAATCCATGGAACCTTTGAGAAACACTTTTTTCGATTGGAAAAATCAAACACATAATTTTTCAGGGCATTGTCCCAAGACCAATTAAACTTTGCTCAGGATGATTTTCTCACACTTTAAAATTTTATTTCTGCTACAGCTGAAGGAGAAGACTGAGGTTTGCTAATTGTCCTGTTTCTTTGGTGTCAAAGTTCTGTGCTGCGTGCTTTGGGTGGCCCATCAGGTGTGACTATCATCTATTATTCTTGTGTAAAAAAGTTAAGCTGAAAGGTGCTTCTCAGGACCAGATTCCTTAATACGGAAAGACAGGGAGATTTAGTTTGGGTCAGGTTCATTTAGGTCTAAAGTAGATATGTTTTCCTAGGTGCCTTTGCTGTCCAATTACTTTGAAGCTTAAAAGCTCCATTTACCCTCTCTCAATTTTTTTCATCTTAGGTATTTTTTGTTCATTTTAAGAGACCCCAAATATTCACTGAAATTCTTCCCCCTTTAATCTCCAAGGACAACCTAAAGCAATTTTATGGGAAGCATACAAGAGAAGTAAAGACATATGGAAAAGTAGTTTTATGTGTACTGTACATTGTATGCTTAGGCAACATACATAACATTTATTCCTAGTTCCAGCTATTTCTTTGATTTTTTTATTTTTTTTTTAAGAAGGGGGAAGAATGGCAGCAATTCTGCCTTATCCCATCAAATTGGTTCCATGTGTGTTATAGTCCGGAACAGATTCCAAACTAATATAACTAACCACAAACTCTAGTGAAGGTATGTCATGTAAGGTAGCAGCTCTCTAATTTTTGCAGACTAGAGAAACATGACATGAGTTTTGGAACTGCTTAGGTTGTGGGTTTTTTCTTCTCTCATCAATAAACAATAACTGCATTTCAGCCATTCATTATGTGTTTTGACAGGTGACAAAATCTGTAAAATACAATTCCTAGGTATATGACTTGTGTGAGATTCAGATGTACCTTCTCCATGTAAAAAACAAATTGTACCCTTTGCTACATGCTCTTGAATATCACAGAATCACAGAATGTTAGGAGTTGGAAAGGACCTCAAAAAATCATCTAGTGCAACCCCACTGCCCAAGCAGGATCATCTAGACTAGATCACACAGGAACGTGTCCAGATTGGTCTTGAATGTCTCCAGAAAGGAGACGCCACAACCTCTCTGGGCAGCCTGTTCCAGTGATCTGTCACCCTCACAGTGAAAAAGTTCTTCCTTAAATATTCCACTACTTATATTTTTTTCTCCTGCAAGTGACTATTGCTAGGACAACTGGAAGTAGCAAGAACCTTGGCATGTGCCAAATTGAAGGAATGTTTGTGTAGTAAGTATGCAATTTATAAAGCATTTATAAGTACTTGAGAGTGAGTGTATATTATAATAAATCTTTATTTCCTGTAGACCTTTTTTTAACTTCTTGCGCTGCAACTGGGTAGAATATGTATTTTAGAAAAGCTAAAAGTTGCAATACCTGAAACCATCCCTTTCATTGCTTGTATCCCTTCTGGTTGAAATCTAAACTAAATTACCCAACTGGCTGCCTCCTTTGGATAACTGTCCACGTTAACAGTGAACTTAGTTTGCAAAGACTTTTATACATAGACAATTGTATTCCCCACTAGTGCGAACTGTTACATAAATTAGCTACTCATTTCATCCTGGGTTTTTGGTGACTGGAGGGAATTACTTGAATACCAGCCTTAGTGTTTAGGATGTCACTACAACATGTCTTAGAGAATTAGAGACTTCCCACATGCCAAGAAGAGTGCATTAGTATCTTCCCATCATTCACTACGAGCACCTTATGATTTGCCGTCTTCTGGGCTCTTGACAGCCTAAGGAGGTCACTGAGGTGGTCAGACTCAGCTCTGAAGACCTTTCCTGTCCGTGGTGGACACTGTTCCCTCTGTGAGGAAACCCTTCCTTTCCAGCTCATCTTGCCACCAGGGGTCAGTAGAAGTCAGCGGGAAGTAGGCCCTCCTTCCCCACCTCAGAAACGGCGGGAAGCCCACGGCCACTATGCCATCCCCTATTAACTTCAGGAATTCAGTGGGGGAAAACCAGATATGATTGTTTTTCTTTATAACCAGACAGCTCTTACCACTGAAACAGATGAGTGGTTTCCTAACATTACATAGAAGTTTGATCTTGACCAAGGCTGGTTGGGGTTCAAAAGCCCACGTTACTTTATTTTTCCCGGAGAACTCTGTCTCTATATTTCTTTACTACATTTGTTAAAATGAGGGCTTTGAGTAGATGTGTGATCAGGGACCAGAATTTTGGTGGGTTTTTTTACCAAACTAGATTTTATAGAATTATTTTTTCTTTTAAAATTAATAGAATTAACTTCAAAATAATTTTTAAAACTGAAATTAAATCATGTGTCCTACTAAGCTCTGTGCAACTAAGCAAGTAGTCGAGAGCAGTTGCATATATTTTTCTCTCTGAATACTTATGTAACTCATTCCTATTTTATTCATGATTGCCCCATGAAGACTAATCATCACACTCGTGCTGCTCTCTCTGTATCACATTCCTTTCATTCCAGGGGATACTGGGGAAAAACAAACAAACAAAAATAACCAAAAACAAGATCACAGGAATGAAGTTTGATTCTCTGTCACTTTTGTGATAAAGCAGTACGCTCAGGGAGCCTTCCAGACATAAATTACAGCAAATTAAAAACCCACGTACACCACAGTGCAACTTGGCATCTCATAAACTTTACCAAATGATATCTGACCATTTTCCTTGAGGCAGGTAGTGGGTCAAGCTAGTGTCAGTTAATCTTAAACTGCCGTGGTACATTAGGTAGTGTTCGCAGTGCCCTTGAAATTCCTCTAATGTTTTCTTGCTGGAGCCTATTGTCCTGAACAGTTCAGATGTAATGTGAAGGAAATAATGCCAGGAAATAAACTGGGAAATATTCAGATTTAAATTTATTGAGACTGTTGGAGAAAAAAGGGTCAAAATCCTGTTAAAAAAAACTCCAGTGGTTGAAGCTGTCAGGGAATTATGGATTTGTATGATGAGATATTTGCTAGAAGTATTACTGTACTTCATTTTAGGATGCAGGCAGCTTTAAGTGGAAGAAAATGAAGCTACATGGAGATTTTTACCTCAAATAAATCATATTTGGGCAAATCCTGTTGATTCTTGAGAAAAAAAAAGGTTCCATTGGTACCTCTGCACAGTTTCTCCATGCTTTGTTCAGAGCTGGTATATAATTAATATATGTTCAACATGGTATGCAGAAAGAGTGAAAAAGGTTGATTTTTCATGTATATTGTAAAACCAAAGAAACATTAGTCTTTCAGTCCGGGCAGTGACATTCCTTAAGCCTCTCACTGCTAATATATACAGCAAGCAGAAGCTCTTGAAACACCGTTTTTCTTCTGTAAGACTCAGAGTTTGTTATGACTATAAAATGCAGGCTCATCAAAAATTGTTGAAAGATCCTAATTTCTGCTGTAGAGTTAAAACCCTGTAGATTCAAACTTTCTCCAACAACCTTAATTCTGCTGCTGTTCAGGTCTGTTCTGTGCAATTGAATGTAGCAGGAAAAGGTAGCAGAAACTGGTCCCACTCTATGTTGGAGATGGCACTCAGGGCATGGACTGCAGGTTCCTGCCATATGCGCTGCAGGATGCATATCTGCTGTTGCCAGAAGAAAAGATGATCCTGGCATTGGGGTTCCATTCAGCTGGAATCATTAAGAAATGTCTTCCTTTCCCATTCCTTAAGGAATCTGAAGTGTCACTGCCATGTATGGTGGGAAAAGGAAAGCAAAAATGAAGCCAAGAGGCTCAGAGTTATTTGTGATGAGGGAGACCAATGCTGCTGCTGCTCCTTGACACCCAGAGAAGGGTGGAAGCAACAGAGGCTCTGTCTTGGATTCAGGAGATGAGTTACTTGAGATATAACTTCTCCAAGTTTCCTGGCATTTGGTGCATAGTGGCAACTGCCACGTCATCACTATTATCAACCTAGACTGTTTATGGGTTTCTTTATTCTTTTGACGTGCATCCAAAACCTGAGGAATAAAAATAAAATTTTTAAAACTGTAATTTTTTTTTTGTTGTTTGTTTGTTTTTGTTTGTTTGCTTAAGATGATATCCTGGCAAACTCAGGCACCAGAACTCTGTGGAGGACGTCGTTAAAGAATGGTTATGTGACCGAGGATGTGAACAGCCGGACATGTTACGGTTGATGCCAATTACAGATGGAAAAGTACAGAAGAACAAGATGAGGCCTAAGTGGTAAACAGGGAACAAAGAAGAAAGAATACCATGAGAAAGAGAGCATCATGAGTTATGCGAAGGCCCTGTTTTCAGTTCGGTTCCCAAAACATTCTCGTTCCCATGTTGTTTTTCAGAAGCTAGCTGAATTCTCTCAAAACAATCTTGTTTGGTTCTCATACTCTTAGCTCCTATCTAGAACCCCTGATCAGTAAACTTAAAACATGTTTTTCTGCTAAGTAGTAACCAATCAATACTTGCAAAAACAAGTTGTTATCCAATCATGTGCTGACACTCAAATTGCTGTAATGTAACTAAAAAGTATAAAATCACATGAAGTTCCTGCAAGTAGTTGAGACAATAAAAGGTAGTCACTACCTTCGGTCTCCCAGCGTCTTCTTTCCGACAGAACTCATTTCCTCTACCAGGTAGACTGTCACTCTTACTTTGTCACAAAGGTCTGATCAAAGTCTTAGGGTTCAAAGAGCCTTTTGAGGAACAGTTGTGTCTGGAGGCCTAAAATGAGATTGGACCCTAGATGTGCTACACACTGTAAGTAAATGTTGCAAATGATCGTTCATCCACCATGGACTGAACAGACAAGGTTGAGATAAACTATTACTATCCCCATGCAGACTTAGAGAGCTGAGATACATGCAATGACTAAATGACTTGCCTCTAGTCATATCAGAGATAGAAATTATCCTGAGTCTTCTTTCTGCCTCTTAAACGTCCTGTCTTTATTTACTCAGTCCTGCAGTCACGATCCAAAGTGATACGTGTGCCCTGAGAGATGTACCGTGCTGAGGATGGCCATTGTGTCAATGTCCTCAGGAGGAAAGGTGGAAGGGAGGCTCTGGAATGGAGCTCTGACATGCCTGGTGCTCAGAAAAGAGCTCAGGTTGAAAGCTTCATAGTAGCTGTGAGATGAAGAGAAAGGGAAAGTTTATACTCAGTACGGCGGGAAAGGAAACTCACTTGATAAATACAAACTTAAGTCATATTTAGAAGCTGGGTATGCAAGCTGAACTTTCCCCGGGGCTAATTGCTGTAATGGCATGTTAAATAAATCCTTTCTAAACTTGGCTGTACCACAGGAATGCTGTTTAAATAATGAAGTGCTCATTGAGAAATTCTCAAAAGTATTAGGCAGAAACAGGCTTTTATTTAACTTGAATTGTAATATGTGGGTTGTTTGGGGTTTTTTTTCCCTCTCATCTAGTTTTTGTGAATATCACAAATCAAATCATTTTATTCCTGCTAATCTTGGGGTTGCCTCCTTCTTTTGCAGTTCTGGGGAACCATGAATATAACCTATGGTTCTCATCTTTGCTTTTTCATGTTTTTCCATGACAGAAACAGGAATGTTCTTTCTCATTTATTGAGCAGTTGGTAACTTCTGGGCCTTTCCTTTTCCATTATGCATGTGCCTGAGACAAGGAAAAGCTGCTGGGAAATGGAAGGTATTTATGAAACAGTAGCCTCTGCGGCCAAATCTCTTGAATAAGGGTACTTCAGCTGATGAGTTAGAACATCCTGTGCCTCAATTAAATCTGAACAACGGCAGTCCATACTGAGGAAAAAACAGAAGAAAAAGCTCGAGGAATAAAAGATATTTCTAAAATCTAAAATGCTTAAGTCTGTAAAGTTTGTCTCAGTCTGTGTATATAGAAAGAGCTACGTACACCATAGCTTTCCTGATATGCTTATCATAGTAGACAAATGACTCTAAAAATGAGTCCAAGAGATCAAATGCCTGATTGCATTTGGCAACATATTTCAGAATGTTATCTAGGGTTTCGACAGTTTCTCTACCCAGTGAGGCTGGAAACAGGCCAGCATCATCCTTCTTCTGTGATGTTTGGGGTAGTTCTGTTATTTGTCCCATTAACTGGGATGAACGATCTCACAGTTAACTAACAGACTGCTAATAAAGTTCTAAAACCTTTGTAAAGGTTTCCCTTTTTGAGGAAATGGAAAGAATGGTTAATGTAACGAGTAACCTATAAGTGTCAGGTAAAAAGCCACTCTAGTAAAAGAAGGCACTTCTTACCTGATTCATTCCTATTCCTTGTCACTTCTGTGCAGTAGAATCACCATTTCAGATAGGTAGAACCTGAGTGCTCTTTGTAAGAGTTAAGGAGACACTCTTCTGAAAGCCAACAGTGTGACATGAGGTGATCACACTGAAACAATCTTGCATGCCCATGTCTTTTGGTATGCCTCTTATTCAAATAAATGCAAAGTTAGGAACATATGTGTCCACTATGTGAAAAGGTGCTTTATATATTTGGTGACTTTTTTCATGAAAAATATACAACTTTTTATTTTATTTTATTTTATTCTTTTGATAAAATATTTCATTCGAGTGTTTTCAGAGGAGAGCAGAAATAAAAGCATATGATTCTTCTAAGACTTAGAATAATGTGTTTGCTTATTAGGGAATCTATTTTGTAGAAATCAATAACTTTTCATTTCATCTGGGGAAAAATAATATTAGAGACTTGCTGGTTCTTGGTATTCTTAACACTGTTTGCAGAGGGAAACAAAGAATTTTACAGCTGCTTCCAATAGACTATATTATTAGATCTTGATACTTAACTGTATTTCCTCACAAACATTGATTTGCTGTTGTTATTGTTGTGACTGCATCCGGGTGGTCATATATTTTGAAAGAAATATGCAATTAAATTGATATCACAAAATTATACTTCATATATTTGTGTCTGCCTAGGTCTCAGACTCAAAAGCAAGTCATTTGATTTTTCTTCAGAAATGGAAAACTCAATTTCCTCTATGAACTCCTTGACTGTTAACAGCCACCAAGAGTGATAGCGAGAGGAGCTCCTTCTACCTGAGAGCCTTGCCGAGGGGCAGAGCCTCTTCCAGTTCCTTGGCAGCTGCCAACAGCTGAGGAGACATGCCTTTTTAGACCACCATGTGCACCCCAGGAAAATGCCATAATCACACAGTGTTGTTTGGGCTGTGTTGGGGGTGAGGCAGAGGAGCTGGTCGAAGGCACTGTTCCACTCTGAATGTCACCCTCAAAGTGATGCTTCCTACTGCATCCCAAATGTCCGGGCACTCCACTGTGAGGTGAAGTTTCAGGTCTCCTGACAAAATGAGCTACAGGAAGGACTTGAACCTTGCTATTCCTCCTCCACAGGGGTAACAGTAGTCTGACCTGAAATTCTTCACAAACTGAAACTGTATAAAGTATTGATGAGAGTTTTCTTTCACAAACTGATTTTTCTGGATGAAAAATGGCTTCCTCTAAACATGCCCGGCCAGCTCCATTGTGTATTTGCTAAAGATATGAATACATATAAGTTTTTCCTTCATCATTATTGTTTGGGTTTTTTTCTACTGACCTTTATTCTGTACCTGTTCTAATACAATTACAAAGGCCTTGTGATGTGAATATTAACGTATCTTACCCAGGCCACAGTAACAGAGCCTGATTTACAAACAAACATTGGGTCCGTAGTTTCCCAACACCAGCCATATCTAGGAGTTTCGATGTCCATTTGAGCTTTCAGGCAACTAGTCACTCCATAAATTTGGAGGCATGCTGCAGCAAGACATGAATTTTAATTTTCTCTAAATATCCCTGTGGATTTTAATTGCACAGTAAAAGGAATGTGATATTCTTTCTTCTGAAAGATTTGTTCTTTCACATTAAAATTGATCACTATCAGCAGAAGTCTTGCCCAAGGAACAATCATTTAAACCAAGCCTTAACTCTGTGGTCTCTGAATGACAACAGCCTGCTCAGGAGGATGGTTACTGCACCTTGTCTTTCATCTGCTGGTGCAGAGGATCTCCACTAACACTGAAGGGCAGTGGGAGCAGATCAGCTTTTTCAGAATGAAACTCTGTGCAAACTTATTTGTTTTGTTCATACAGTGGGAATATGCCCCTGCTTATAGACCATGGCCTGTAGTGTCACATCTGGACACTGAACAGTTAGTGAGCAGGGATGGGTTACAATAAACAGATGTGTTGGAAGTACCCTCATCCAGCCATCCTGGCCATGGTGAAGAGATAGTTCAGCTGCTCATGAGCCATTCGTGAAAACAGACTCCATTAACACAGTCAGGTTGCGTGAGCTGAGGTTCCAATGGCTGGGCAGGTGGCTGGCTAGAAAGGTGGATCACTCCTGCTCATGGGTCTGGGCATGCAGCAACCATGCTTGCAGGGAGCTGGAGCACGTCATGCTTCCCAGCATGGCTTCAGCTTACAGAGTTAACTTTACTCAAGAGAAAACTATGCCATATTCTGGCCTTTGAAGATTTCGGTAAACTTCTTTTTCAGGGAAAAGGGTTTGCCAACTGGGATTTTTCGTGAGTTGACTGCTTTTCAAAGATCTCTGTGAAAGGGGCTTGGTTAAGGGCATTGCTGGGGGAAACCAATTATAATTTTCAAATATGTTAGACTTAAATAAACATTTAATTAAAATAAGACCAGCTCTTTCAGCAATTGCCTATCTTCTTCTGTTTGTAGAAATGGGGAGTTCTGGGGAATTCCTGATACTACACATTTTTTTGACAGTGTCAGCATACTTTTCAAACTAAGCTTCAGTACTTCCTTTCCTTTCTCTTCCCTTTCTCCCAACTCCTTTTCTCAGACACGCTAACCTACTTTTTAGTCTCTTAATTTTCTGGTTTCGTCTATTTCTTGAAATCTAAAATGTTTTTCTGACCTTCTCTTCTTTGCCCTGGTCACTTTTCTCTTGCCTTTTT
>VXBZ01005879.1:263884-283148 GCA_013399135.1 Heliornis fulica | reverse complement strand
TTTTTTTTTTTTTTTAACCAGCTTCCTCTTTCCCCAGCCCAAATGTACCTCACCATAAACTGGGTTATCTCTACAACAGCCTCTGCCTAATGATAGAGAGGAATACCCTGAAACATCAACTTTCAGCAGCTGGGAGTGAGAAGGGTAGATGTGGTGTGGCTCTTCATCCCCTCCTTGATTTGCATCGTTCTTCTTCAAATGTGTATCTGCCTTTGGTGGCACCAATAGATGTAGCTGGGCTAGCAAGAAGAAGAATAAAAAGAGACTATTTTGTCACTTTGAACACGCCAGGAAGCCCAGGAAAACCTGCAGGGAGAGGGGTGGTGACAGAGTGCCAGAGCCAGGGATGTGGGAGCGGGGCAGCACCTCTGTGACATGCAGCACACCAAAATCTGTTTCCACCGATGTATTGTAACACTGTATTTATGGGGCCCTATCAGCATTATAACCACAACAGAGCATGCTGCATTAGATGCTGAGTGTGTCTTTGCAGTTATTAAAACCCATAAATCTCTTCAAGAAATGCAAATGGAAAATATTTGCTGAACAATGTTTTTCTTTTATAAACATCCAACTGATACTAGTTTGCCCCAGGTTTAAATTTCCCCTGCCTTCCAATATAATTTCATTTTGGATTGTCCTGCTTTGTCTTTTCCTTTTTTTTCCCATCCTCCTCACAAAATTCCAATGCTTAAGTGTGCTTGTTTGGTAGGACATGATGAAGGAGTGTGATACTGCATTGAGATAAAGTAAACACAGATGCTATTATCATCGTATTTTGCAGAGGGACAAAGAAGGTATTGTGCAGTAGCTGGTGGCATTGGCTGTTACAAGACAGCAATAAATTGTGACTATTTTTACATATCTTCAACAGTACAAAACCTCCATATTTTAGCAAACACGGGCAGCAAATAGGCATGCTTACCAGCTACTGAGAAATAAACAAAACACAGCTCTAGTCATTCCTATAGCTCTGTTAGACTTGTGGCATTATTTACAAAATGAAATTTAAAAAAATTATAATTAAAATAAACTGGTATAAAGCTCCAATCCTGTTTAAAAGAATGTGACTGAATTCTCGTATATAACTAGTTTGGTGATTTCTGCTCAGACTTGTCTTTCTCCTGCTCTATCCCAAACACAGAACATGAGGGTTTTTTGCTATTTTAAAGTATGGAAAATGTACAACAAAATTCTGAAAACTTTGCCTGTCAACCTAAACTTCTAGTATTTTATAACTTTTAAATATTTGATCTCATAAATCCAGTTTACTGCTAATCTCAGCAGTAATTTAATATTAATAAATAAATAAAAATTAAAGTTTTGGGGACATTTTGCTTTACATCTGTGGAGATTCTTTGAAGAGCTATCACTCTTCACTTGTCAGTTGATTCTCAAAAGCAAAAGATCTTTTTAAATTTTAATAATGTAGAAAAGTTACTGCAGGAAGATTCAGCAGACGGAGAATTCGGTGACAGCCTAAATTAATCTGGATCAGGTGAGGAGGTGTTTTCAGAGTCACACCATGATAGCCAGCCTGCTTACAAATTCTGTTTCAGCTGTGAGCAGACTTTTCAGACTAGAGGCATTTAAAAAAAAGAGAAGAAAATTATTAGATCCTATGAAGATAAACAATTTCTAGATGTCAAGGTAAAATGTAAAAATACATTCAAAGTAGTAGATTCCACTGCTAGTTTAAGTTCTTGAGCAGAACTTGAAAGATAAGCCCAGCTGGAGATTATATTCAATGTCTTTTCTGTCATGGATTTGATAAAAGTGCTCTGAATTTTGGAAAAATAAATAGTTGCTGGATTGAAGGTTTGTCTGCAAGCTCCTTTCTGTTCATTTTCATACAGACATGTATATATATGTTTAGCTATAACAAAGAAAAGCAAAATGAAACAAAACACCTTTCATTAATCTTGTCCATATCATAAGACATTATCATAAGACCTGTTTCTATATTTCTCCCATCCCAATAAAGATTAAGTTTTGCCATCTGTTAAAATACAAAATGTAATGTCATTTAAAACCTGTATAAGAACAAGATAACCCCAGTTCTACTGTTTCAAAGGTAAATTGTTCTCTAGTCAATGTGGGTATTTTACTCACATTCAAAGCTTTTCAACTGAATGAAAGCAGTAATTTAATTTTTCTCTACTTTCCAGTCACCAATAAAATACATATTCAGTGTTCTGTAGATTGAATACAATTACTTGTTATACCTATTAATATACACATGCACTACGTGGAATTGCACATATCAGTTATTGCATAGTACAGATGAACAGACGAACCACTAAATACTTAATATATTGTGTTATTTTTCTGGAAATAGTCCAATCCATGTCATTTACAAACTACAGAAATTTGATACACTAAGCGTCTTTGAAAGTGTCTGTCCTGTCTGATCAAATCACTAAATTAATGATGTAATCATGTAAAACATCTCCCTCCAGTTGAAATATTCATCGCATCTTAATTGACATTTTGTATGTCAAAGTACATCATTTAGAGGGGTAATTTCCATACAGGCCATTGAAAAAACCATCTTCACCTTATTTAGTGATACAGGTCTTCGTCTCACATCATCTGCCTCTTGCTACTAGGAATTCATGTATGAGTAGAGAATGGCAACCTTACAGTTTTTTTAAAACTCCAAATGTCTTTCCCAGTGTGAGGAATTAATAGGTAGCAAGATTTGCTATATCTTAAAATACGGATAAAACCACAGCGCTCTCTCTAAGGAACTAGACTCTGTAATCTGTGTGTTCCTTTGTTTTTTATATCTTTTGGTTTTGTCATGGAAGTTCAGAGCATATCATACCCATCTCTGAGGACATGTTTTGTTTAGTGCTTAAGGGTCTGCATTCATCTCTCACTTACAGCGCTTTTGAAAGAAAACTACTGCCCCTGGCCATCTGAGAGCTGAAGCCACGGTGGTGCTGCAGCAGAGGGCATAGGGCTCCAGCAGCAGCCATGGGAGTTGTTTGACTACCTCATGACTGTATTTCAGTCCGCATCAAGTCACAAGGTACCCCCCACCTCGCCGCACAGAGTCCTGGATGTGTCTTCCAAAGTTGTAAGTAGCACTACTATTTGTGAGACAGGGTTTTTAGGTGGTGAACACTGTGTTAAGAACCTCAAAACTGTCTTTATTAGCGGCTCCACTGGTTGCCATACTGCGCTAAATTTGAACTAAATTCTGACTGCGGGCTGCCAGGCGTCTCAGACTATGCTCATGTGACTCTAGGATTTTGTCCTTAAAAGTAAAGGTGATGTTGGCTAAGTTTTGTCTTACCGCGTGTGCGGTAGTGCCAGATGTTCTTGGCAATTTTTAAATGAGCTCCAGATGGTAGCTTAGAAGTTTGACCTTAAACATTTTCTAACCTTCAGCTGTAATTTTTAAATGAAGAGATGTGTGGAAGCATGGCTTGTTCAGTATATCTCCTGGATTTAGACTGAAGATAAAATGATGAGGTACATCAAGAAGATGGATGATGATATTATCTTGTCTTGAATCCAACGCAAGTGAAGTTTGACGGAATCATCTGTTCACTATTATCTATAAAAAGATTTTAAAGGGAAAGAAATAGCCCGGTAATTTTGTTCTTTTTAGTCTTCACAGAAAGCAAAGAAAGCCAATTTTCTGTTTGAATCTTTTATTCATTGTCTGATAAAATTTCATCTATTTATGCAGATTGTTTTCTGCTAGGCTGCTCAGAGTAAACCCTAACTTGATGTGTTTATCCTAACAGAGAACAAACCAGTCAGCTCCCAGATTTAAAGAACTCTTTTAATTTTCTTTCTTCTTCAAAAGATAATGTACATATTTTTAGATCATTTACTACTCTTAGCAGAGTAATCACCAGATAGCTTGCCAGACACGGTAAGAAAGTTCATCTCCACAGGAAGCTTTATAATTTAGAAAATAACATCTAAAAGCATTGAATTCTCCTGCCTACTGGAATTATTCTCGATGTGCAGAGTTAAAGGAGGATAACTCATTGTTCATTTCCTCATTAGAAAAGAAAACAACCTTGCATTGCAGTAAAACTTCTGTATGCCACTTCCAGAATGGGTTTCTGTAGTAAGTGGATGATTCTGAATGCGCAATAGGCATAGGCTATAAAATCATCATCTGATTTTAAATTAATTAGTTTTCTCTATTAATTTATTTTTGCTCTAACGCACCTGCAATTCTACCATTTACACTGAAAATTGTACTCTCAGGTTGCAATCCTCCCAGCAGAGAGCAGATAATAGCCTGTCTCAGAAGGGCAGCAGGCACAGGGCAGGAGCTGGGTCCTTCTGGGGCGTGGGGCAAGAGCAGAATGGTGGGGACACACTGTGGCTCGGATATGCATACCCCACTTCCCTCCCAAGGGAGTGATGCTGGTGGGAACAGATGGGACCGTGTCCATGCCTCACCCTTGAAATCACAGGAGGAGATGCATCCATGAATAGGACTCCAGGGTGCTATTGCATACAGTAGTTTAGATATAGTCATAATAACAAAAATATCAGATACAGTGGCTGTAGATATGGTCTACTTGGACTTCAGTAAAGCCTTCGACACCATTTCTCACAGCGCTCTGCTCCAGAAACTGGCTACCACTGGCCTGGACAGACGCACTGTCTGCTGGGTAAAAAACTGTCTGGATGGCCGAGCCCAATGTGTGGTGGTCAATGGAGCCAAATCCAGCTGAAGGCCAGTCACAGGCGGTGTCCCCCAGGGGTTAGTCCTAGATCCAGTCCTGTTCAACATCTTTATCAACAATCTGGATGGGCTGAGACCAGCTGGATCAGGTTCAGTAAGGCTAAGTGCAGAGTCCTGCACTTGGGACATAACAACACCGTGCAGCGCTAGAGGCTTGGGGAAGAGTGGCTAGACAGCTGTCAGGTGAAGGACGGGGGTGCTGGTTGAATGCTGACTGAATATGTGTCAGCAGTGTGCCCACATGGCCAATCAGGACAATGGCATCCTATCCTGTATCAGAAATACCAAGGTCAGAAGGTCTAGGGAGGTGGTTTTGCCCATATACTTGACACTGGTGAGGCCGCACCTCGAGTACTGTGTCCAGTTCTGGGCCCCTCACAACAAGAAGGACATTGAGGTCCTGGAGTGGTCAAGAGAAGGGAAAGGCTGATGAAGGGTCTGGAGAACAAACCTTATGAGGAGCAGCTGACGGAGCTGGGGATGTTTAGTAAGGAGAAGAGAAAGCTGAGGGGAGACCTTATCACTACCTGTAATTACATGAAAGGAGGTTGTAGAGAGGTGGATGATGGTCTCTTCTGTCAAGTGACAAGTGATAGAATAAGGGGAAATGGCCTTAAACTGCACCAGGGATGAAACACTAAAATAGTTGTTGGGATGTGGGACAGGCTGCCCAGGGAGGTGGTTGAGTCACCATCCCTGGATGTATGTGACAGACGGGTACATGAGGTGCTTAGGGATATGGTTTAGGAGAGGACAAGAACAGTTGGGCTTGATGATCTAAATCGTCTTTTCAACCTTGTGATTCTGTGATTCTGTGATATCGTACTGCTTCAGCCACATTTGGTACCAGAACTGCTGGACAGAGAATAATTAATTTCATAAGGAAGAAAATAAAGTCTTAATAAAGCCTGCAAGTATAAACTGGACCTTTAGTTGCAAAACACTTCTAGGTGTTTTTCAGTGAAAGCATCTCTGGAAATATTGACGTGGAGATATGTAAAGGCTGACATTGATCATATCTTTGATCTATAGATAATTCAAGAAAATAACATCTAATCACATATCTTATTAAAGCTGATGAATGTAATGATGACTGAATATACTCCTTTATACAGCAATAACTCAAAAGTGTAGGGAGACATTGCCCAAGGTAAATGGAAATAAAACTGTGGGGCCAAAAAGGATTCCCTGAAGTTAATTGTAAACAGTCAGGCTGTGGTATTGATTTATGCAAACGTCTATGTCTCTGGCAGGGCGGGCAGGTGAGAGGATGTATCAAACCTGTAGTGACTCCAGGAGCAGGCAGAGAGGTGTGGGGACAGTCTGAGGTGGCTGTGACAGGCACCTCAGTGCCCATCACCCATGTCTCCAGAGCATAGAAGCAGGCCCACAATGCACACACAGGGCCTGGATGCGTAATCCGTGTCTCTCCCCCACAGACACATACACCCATGGGCTGCAGCAAGTATTTCCAAAGTGCAAGGATCCAAAATCTATAAAGAAACTTCTTGCTGTCGGTCATTACTACAAGTGAAACATTGCCTGTTCATTGGTGGGGACTTTGCCCTGTACATGAAGTAAAGGGTCCCTTGCACAAGCGTGAAAGCAGCACCTATATGACTTATCTGTCTTTAATATGTATTACTCATGTTTACAGGTGCAGATGGAAGATTTTCTCTGTTTTGGTGCAATATGGGAAAGCAACTGAATTTTTATTTGAAAAAACTAACTTGTACAATCAGTTTAATCACAGATTGCTAGATACATACTCATCGCTGGGCCCAAACAAACAAAAGCAACTCTTCTGTCTTGTCCTTTTCTCCCCAGAGATGTTACGAAGTGCAGCCTAAGGCCAGCTGATTGCTCTGAGTGAGCGCAGTACAAGCTGAGGGTGAGTTTGGCCTGTGCAGAAGGGAGGAAAAGCACTTTCCCTCCTTTCAAAGCTGCTGTAGAATGGAAGTTTTTATATCGATAATCATGACGAATTCATTAAATGTAATTTGAAACTAGCCTCGAACAAAATTGTCCAGAAGTCTGTTAAAATCAATGTAACTATGGAATGAGTAATTAGAATTCAATCAGCAGGGAAAGCTGCTGATTCTTAAGACAGAGAAATCGATATATAGTTTGGCAGAAATCATAAATTGTAATGGCTACATTCAGAAGGCAACCTGTTTTATGTTTAAGATTCGAATCAGTTACGTCTCACACTCCCTCTGAGGGTCCCTACCCAGTGCCCACAGGGCTCTCACCAGCCATGCTTACATTTTTTTCCTTCATCTTGGAAATTTGACTCATGGATAAGTGATTTTAACATTCTGGTCGACTTAGAAAAAATGCCAATTTAAAACGAGGAGATAGAGATAGCTTTGTTCTTGCAAATAAAAAAAAATTAACTCAGGCAGACATCTTTAGTACTTATGCTAATCATTAAGGTAAATACAAAGATTTTGTCTGATGAATTCATCTCACAGAAACTGTTCTGTTAGTATTTTGGGGATTGGGATTCCAGTCTATATTAAAGCTGCATAAGGATCTATGATGATCTTAGAAGTGTGAAGATGGCAGCCGAAATTGCTATAACCTCATGGTAGAAACTTGGGTGTTTGAAGGAAAAGATTAGAACTTAAGTACAAAGTGTGCAACTTCCAGAACTTAAAATGACCCCCTGAGATTTCATGGAGAATGTACTGACAAACAGATGTTGGCATTAAAGCTCCACAGTGAAACTTTGACACAAACTTTGGCACAAGCATCTGTGTTTTATTTTTAGGTTTGGTTTTTTTTTTTAATACAAATCCATTTACAATAAAAGCACAGAAAAACAATGTGCAATCACATGCAAAGATATTTTACTACCCGGCTTATGCTACTTCATCAAAGTTGAGCATTAACAATTAGAATAACAGCATAGAAAAAAAAAAGTGAAATGGCATGCAAATATGTTGTGGTACCTGTTTTAAGCCATCTCATCAAAGATGAGCATTAATAAATTTAGGAGGCTTTCAGAGCAAGGCCCACCAATTCCAGCTGCTGAAGTTCAGCTCTGGAGCACAAGAGAAAAGCAAGCAAACAATTTACTGGAATAAAACAAGCAAGAAGGATATGAGAGGAGAGAGTGACAGGCAGTATGATGACCTAAAAAAATGCTAAGTAATAGATTGTATTTCTGTGATCTGTAGGTGATCCTCAGTTCATCCACACACAGTCTTGCTTATAAAACAAAATAAAATCCATTTTCCAATCCTGCAAGCTAAGCTTTGCAGCTACTCCATCTGTTGAGATACAGTAGCAGGCAGAGCCGTGCTCTATTCCTGGATGTTATTTGTATCCTGGGTACAGTGTAAGGTTGTAATTGCAAGCACTGACCTCCTTTCAGCTGCCTGCATGGGGATTTGTACCCTGGACCTCCAGACCGAGACAACATTTTGTACCTGGGGACTGCTTTCATTCATTTTTTCCCCGGAGACAGGGAAAACTAAAAACAACAGTGGTTTGAAAACGAGTCCTGCATTTCTGTCCCAGCTGGTCAATCCTCACTTTCCTTTAAGCCAGAGCAGAAAGCCTCACTTATTTGCAACTCATCGGTCTCCTATTGAGGTCAGCAGTGTGACCAGAGGCTGGGTCATGCAATCACAGGAAGTTATTGCTGATCCCAAGATGCCCTGGTTTGGTATTAAGAATAAACCATTTTAATAATCTAGTGTAAATCTCCATTTTGTGCATGTCTTCAGCTCCATCCTGCAGAGAAGGTCTTAAACTCTTTATGAGTCTCAGCCATTTAATATTATGCTAGCTAGGCTCCGCTTGCAGAAAGGAAAGGACACTGGAACCAGGCTTTCTTTTTTTATCACTGCTAAATATCAGCCTGGCAAGACTGATAATCTTCCCTGATTACTTACTTCACGTTTTATTAGAACATGCTCCTGCATTCATTCAGATATTTAATTTCACTATAGATGGCTGCTTCCTAAAACATAAACAATTCTGTCTTGGTTTGAAAAAAGGTTTATATGATATCCAATAATTGCCTTAAGTGACAGCAAGCACCGTTACTAGCTCAATGCATTCTCCAAGGTTACCGGACTCAGAAGCATTTTCAACTACTAATTGTTTTTCTTCATGCTTCTTTGTTTTTCCCTTGGCCTGATAATTAATTTCTTCATTCCTTCCTCAGGTTTTCATGTTCACACACTAATTTTCTTCCTCAAGCTCCTGCAATGTTTTTGTGTACCATAACCTTCAGATAGAGCCTCTGTCCTCCTGAGCATGCACCCGTTTCTTATGTGGGGCTCTGCTAAACAAGGTAACTCTGAGCTGCCTCAGAAGAGTCCCTGTAGATTTACACAGGTACAGCTAAATGTGGGATTAGTTATTTACAGATAAAATGCCTTTCCCTTTGCAGTTCCTCCAAGCACGTAGCATTTAATTGCTACGTGTAGTGGCAAGATCCAGACTTTTTGCACCATCTTCCTGTCCGGCCACTGTCTTGTCGGAGAAAGCCTGAGCAACAACTCTTTTTCAGCGTTCATGAGGGACTGACAACAGCTAAAGGGAATTTCTGAATAAACATGGCATCACTGGGACTTACGCTCCCTCTGAGAAGCAGTCCTGGAAGAAACACATAAAGATATAGGAGCTGCAGTGGCCATCAGTCTCTCTGTGGAAACAATGACTCAACGTCTATGAACATGGAGGAGGATGCTAGCTTGGGTGATGAGAAGGAGTAAGGGGATTCCTGAGTTATCTTCAGGAATATTAACCCATTTGGCAGCACTAACATGACAGCTACTCATGCACATACAAGAGAGCACGGACATACCAGAACAAAGTGTGTGACTTGGGACCCTGAGAAGCTTTAAGTTGGAAACAGCATCTCAGTTCTCCCAGCACTGTAAACTGTTACTTCTGCTGTGACACGTGTTCCTCATAGGTTGGCAGTAGCTGTGTGTAAATGCAAATATTTACACTGATTTACAAGATCGCCGTAAACAGTGGAAATCAGAAATGTGGAATTGGTTGACCTGCTCTGATCAGTGATTAATCTAATCTCAAATGGAAAAGCGTGAGTTCCTGGAATGCAGCATGTTTCATTATCTCATTTAGAGAAAAAAAATTGTGTTATGAAGCATCAGTCTTTGTGGCCCTGTTGACAAGAAGAAAGCCATGCTGTCTGAATATTCAACCTACTCATATACCCCAAGCTACTACACATTAAGAGGATGGAGAACTTATTTTATCGGTACACTTGAAAATATTAAATTGCATGTAGTTGATACTGCAGCTTTTCCTGTCAAATTATCTCATTTTTTTGGAGGTGGCGGTGATGGAGGTAATGGTGGCCGTTCTGGCTTTCTAACACTCAGAAAAGACCTTACTGAAGCGGAAAGTATGATCGTAACAATGCATAAATGAAAAAAGATGCTCAGGGGCAAGTGTAATACCTGAAAGGTCTTGTAACTCATTTATTGAAGATGACCAGGTTTCATAGTACCATCATCTTCTTAAAGCATTGCATTCAGTCCTCTGACGGCTTAGAAGTTTCTTTTTCTATATAATGTAATCTTTACAGGCAGCTGCTAGAGAATGCAGCATAATGAAGGCAGGTGCTGAATACGAGATACATTTGTGGCATTAGGTGAATTTCATATATTTTATTTGAAGTTGATCCATCAATTGAAAACCAGGATCTGATGTAGCTAAATAAGAGGCCCCGTTTTGCTGGTCGGGTGGCAAAATGTAAATCATATCTATAGCCTACAGCCCCAGAAGAGTGTTACAGCCCTACACACACACTTGTTGGGGACAAGGACACCTGAGAAAATGATGCTAACTCATTTGCTCTGACTTTACATAGGGGATACCTTACCTTTACATTTTAAACATCCTCTAAAAGCATGTTTTCAGATACTTGGAAAGATGATCTGGTAACAAACCGCACCCTGTCTCATTTGCTAAATATAATTTAACTCTTTTTGTAAAACATTTCTCCTGCCCCCTCCCTCCATGCCCCTCCTCCATGTAAACTGGCAGTTGGTGACAGTAAGGCTGGCAATTCCATGGGAGCCTAGAGTTTTTTCCATCATGTTAGGCCCTTCTGATTGTTTTGGGGAAGTACTCTACAAAATCTGTTGTTTCACAGCTGGCAGTTAGAAGCTGTCTAGTTGCTCCACCTGGATGAAAGGAAGTTGCAGTTGCTTTCTGCAAATCCGGGGGTGTGAGAAAAGCAATTACAGGTGAAAACTGTGGAGTGGCCCGGGCTGCAGACACAACAGGAGCTGAGCTTCATGTTGTGGAGCTCTGGACTTCTAGGTTAATAAATCCAAACTGCAGTGAGAGGATGTGTTTGGTTCTGTGTGTCATACGGACCTCTGACAGCAGGGTGTCAATGGGATTTGCTGGTAATGGTTTCCCTGTGAGACACCAAAGATATGGGATTATATTTTTTACAGCAGATAATCCTGAAAATCCTGATTATTTCCATTTGTTTGCTTTTGAACACACAGCTTGGCACTTGGTCTTATTTCACTGACACAAGCAGCAACTGCATACCTGACACCATTTTGATGTCTGTGAAAGAGATTAAGGAAAATAAACAAAAAGTCCCACTACTTTAATTCACTGCTGGAAGTTTCATTTGGTTTTGTAGATTCAGTTACGTTTAGTTGACCCACAAATTTGAAACAAAGCAACATGCAAATATATTTATAAAACAAGAGTACACAGCATCATGTATGTGTGTAGACTTAAACATATGTGGCATAAACATATATGGTAAAAAGACAACTCTAGTTGGAAAAAATGGTCAACAACAACCCACAAATGCTAGATAAAGGATTCTAAGTATGTGCAAGGCCTACCTTTCTTGCAGTTCCTTCTCATGCCTAGCATTAAAATAAAAAAAAACCTTCAATCTCTACTGGCCAAGAGCTTTGCAGTTTATAAACAACACTATAAATAGTTTCATCAATGCTTTACTTCTACAAGTAATGACAAATATTTGCTGTGATGACTGTAAAGCTTTTCTACACAATATATTTTCTACATAAGCATTTTGCTTTAAAGGGGTAATTACGAAGTAGAGCATTTATTTGTAAAGTAAACAAAAGAAGAGCAGCCTGCTTTATTTATTCCTTAGCTGTTTTCCCATAGTAATTAATCCTGAAAATTACAAAGTAGGAAAAATATTTACGCTTTCCCATTTCCAAAATTTGATTAAATTCCCAAGGACACATTTAAAAAAAAACCCAAACAAACAAAGCCACTGTAAATAAATAAATAAGCAAACAAATAACTAAATAGATGGAACCCATCATTGCATTTGTAAAGCCCCAATCAGGTGTGTACCAGGAAAGATACTTGAGACTATGCTACTCTTCTATTGTTTGCTAGCAAGTGCTTAATTGCATGCACACATATATATATATATATGCATATATGTTTTCCTACATAAAGATGAACCCTAAAATTATATTAGCTTCTCTGATGAACAAGATGATAGATCATATTCCCCTTTCCAGATGTGGAATAACTGTGTTTAGCAATGAAAGCTCTGCATTAGTGTACTCGTGGAACTTCATAATATATCCCAAGTTAGTTATCAAGCATTCTTAAATTTCATTTTTAAAACTAGAAAGATACAGATTTATGATGCCATCTGGAAAAGGTGAGTTCAATACTCACAATCTAAAGAAAGTCCTGACCAGGAGAATGGGTCATTTAAAACATAATTGAGAAAATCACCTTTGTTCAGTAGGTTACAATGAGACTGAGACAGAAAGAAGGTGGCTTATGCTGAATTAATGAATGAGATAAATTCATTGCAGAATTCAAACGTAGGGTAAAGGATGATTGCTTCCAATTAAGGAAACAATCTACTCTGGGTAGTGGTTTCCTTAGTAGGAAGCAATGATTTACCATGTAACAGGTAACAACAAAGAGGGCAGTGACCTGTTTTCTGTCCTTTGGGAAAAGAACAAGGAGAAAAGGGCATGAAACCCATGAAAGAAAACTAGATTGGTTATGAGGAAAAGTTTCATAAAAATAAAGAAAAACCTTCCTGAGAAACCTAATTACTAGAGCGAATTAAGCCAAATCCAGGAGAGCAAGTTTTATATTCAGTTGAGCCAAGCCAAGGGAAATTATCAGGAAACCTGTGAGATGTGTTAGGATTTTAAGATCCTGGGGTTTTATCATGGTGGAGTCCCACTTCCACTTTTTCCTACACCATTCTGTACTAAGAGAGCCTGAGGGCAGGAGATACACTGTATGTGTGTGACAGGAGAGAAATTCCTTCAGTGAGAGCCATCTCTGCCACCACCCCATTTCCAGAATAGCTCCAAGTTTAGTTCTCAGCCTAAGATGAAGCAGTTCTCACAAATCTCCTCTTTTTAACAGTCCAACATTAGAGTCATATTTAGTTTTCCCAGGCTACTCTTCCTTTTAGAGTGTAAAGCTATGCA
The DNA here is from genome assembly GCA_013399135.1 of Heliornis fulica. Taxonomy (NCBI): domain Eukaryota; kingdom Metazoa; phylum Chordata; class Aves; order Gruiformes; family Heliornithidae; genus Heliornis; species Heliornis fulica. The sequence goes on along the minus strand of VXBZ01005879.1, from coordinate 269,966 downwards.
CTTTACTGTTTCGAAAGCTTGATTATGGTATTATGAAGATACAGAGTTTAATTGCCCATGCGTGCTGCTGCCTCCCCATCTCATCTCCGAATCTTAACTAAGATCTTTTAATATGTTAGGTTGTTCCCAGTACCAGCAGCACACATAATTCCAAACAACGATCCAGCTAGGAGGGATAAGAGAATGTGCACCTTTATGGTCCCTGATGTATCTCATGCAAAACAGCACCACATGACAGTCAACTCCGTCAAATACTGTCACAGATATAGCTACATTGGCATAGTAATTAGACTGAAAGTTTATAGCTAAAAGAAGATGGCCCACCAGAGTAATCACCATTGTCTCAGTGTAATATCTTCTTCTAAAACCCAGCTGTTAAAATATTTTGGCAGAAAACAGGCAGCAATAGCCGCTTCTTGGTTATGTCCCTCAAAAATTCCCTTTTTGTTTTATATGTATCTTAACTTCTAGTTAAAGGGAAATATGTGATAAGCACTTTCAGTGCTCATCCAAGTCTTAGGTTAGCCAGACTTCATCCTACATGCACTATAGTGTATTTAACCTGATTTTCCTTAGCCTGCCCCTGCAATAGTACCTTGAGGAGGTGCATCAGACAGTACTGACCCTTGGCCACATGCGAAACATTGCATGATGACCAAACACTTGCAACTAATGCCCACATTATATTAAAAAAATAATAAATTAAAAATCTCTAGCAGTTCTTTTTCTGCCTCTCTTCTACTACACAGTCTCTAGCTATCAGTCTGCCTAGTCTTTATTCTACTTCCCACCCTCATTTGCTGTAGAATTTCTCAGTAACTTTTTCTTTTCTGACACGTATGAATACCCTAATGTTACAATTTGTTCAATGTTTGAATCCATGCTGTCAGAACGGGTTCAAAATATGTCCTTCGGTCTAAATAAGCAATGCAAACATTCAACATGTAGTACAATACTGACACTGGCTAAGAGAACTATATACTATTTTACTTTGTTCAGTCCTCTCCTTTATCTGTGCTTCAGGGCAGCTGCCAGACTGTCAAGTCTCTGTATTTCTGCTTTTTATTCCAGGTGTTATAGGATAGAAGGGGAACCATAACACTGGAATTACATATTTAATGGTATAGTGTCTTGTTTCAGCAGATTGTGAATCACTTTGGAGGCACACTCAGTTTCATGTATCAGTTCATTTCTCTGTCAATTTATATAGACAGCTTGTCAACAGATGTTGAATCAGTGCAGAACTTTCTACTATCGAGAGTGCTGTTGGGAGTAAGTGAATTTTGTGTGTCTCACATTCGGGGGATGTGTAGCGACCATAGCACAACATTTCCATTTCCCTTCTCTGACAATTAGTAGTTATGCTAGAGACAGTAAAACTGCTTGAAGAGAGGTTTTAGCAGCGTTTCCTTTCTTCTAGTCTGCATAATGCCTAAGAGCCTTCAGCCATAGCTGAGACATACAGACACCACAGTAAGGATGGAGATGATTTGCAAATGTCCCTTTAATCAAAATTGAAAGACAAGCTTGAAGAACATATTCTTCTGGACACTTATGAATGCCTTTAAAGCATTTAAATTAATCAGTTAAGAAATTCACAGTTAATTTTATGTGACCACCATGTTACCAATAACTGAAACAGCAAAGTAACTGTCTCCCAATTGGAGACCCAAATACAACAGGCTACTATTTTCCAGGAGTACCATATTAAAAGAATACTTGGCAGAATAAAGAGAAATGTCTTCCTTTCTCTAGAACTAGGTGAACTAGAAATTACAATATTACATAGCCTGAAAAAAACAGGCGTCCTTTGGAAACTTCTCATGAAAGTGATAAAGGGGAACTTGCTCTGTGTTTTAAAAACACATTTCAACACATTTCAAAGCCTTCTGATGCTAGTTTAGGACCTCATTCATTTATTTGTTTTCTGTGATTTTCTGATAAGGTAGCAGTCTTCAAATCTCATTTTTGGAGTGGAGCCAGTTTTGGTAAAAGTGTGATTCCTGATATTTAGATGGTCTATCCAGGAAGACAGGTTAGGATAACTCATGTAGGATGGGACCATGGGAAGCCGGTAGCCCAACTTCCATCACACAACTGGGTCAGGACAGTTCTCTCAAGGCTTGTCTTGAAAAACTCCATGCATACAGCTTCTAAAATTGGATATACTTTGATCTAAGATGTGTATGTGTCATATGAAAGCATTAGAACATACGTACATCCTGCTCAACTGGTGGCAGGGCAGAGGGAACAAGAGAAGGGAAGCTAATATTAATCTTTGCATTTATACTTGTGACTGGAAACCCTCATCAGCCTTCTAAACACAGAATGAATTCACTTTTTCAGAAAATTAATTTTCAGGACATTCTACGGCATTTTCCAGCCCTGTAGCACTTGACAGTGTAGTACTGCCATTTGAAAAACATTTTAGAACTGGAGCAAGATAACTTCATAAAGAAAGATTGCAGCTACTGGTTTTTTTTGGGTTGTCTTTTGAGACAGGAGCACATTAGGATAAAACAGCTTCTGAATGAACTCACTGAAGTGTTTAAGTCAAGTTAGGTTTGGTTTTAGAGGCTTCTTAACAACAAAACTTTGTAAAAGCTGAGGAACAACAGACATTTTGAATTGCCTAATATTTTTTGAATGAGCACACAACTTGCTTAGAAAGGCTTCAATAATTACTCTGGCATGCCAGTTACTGAGCAAATGAATTTTATACCAAGTTCCTAGCAGGTTTTGGTTTTGGGTTTTTTTTTTAAGAAAATGAGCAAAAGCCCTATAGCAATGCTTAGTAGTGGCAAATTTTAGCCTCCTAACTGAGAAAAGGAGCATGTTGTAATGGTGTATTTCTAGCTAATTAGCTGAAAATTAAAGAAGCTCAAGGAAATAAAATGAAACTACTTGCTGAATGGTTTATGCCCTGGAGCAAAAGACACCTTAGTAATGATAAACTGCTTTTAATCACCAAAGGTTTGTCTAATCACCTCTATATTGATATACAACACACAGCACTGAAACTGTGCCAGTGGCCCATCCCAAATTCACTGCAGTAAATGATAATGGCACATGGAATGAATTTGCCTAATCTAAAAAAGTATCTCCTGAAGCTTTAATCCTTCCCCTTTGGAAAAGGATCAGGCTATAACAGGCATCATTTTGTCACAGCTGCTATTTGAGTCATGGTTTTTATATTAATGTTCGCATTAAACATAAGAATCTGGACTTTTGACTCCTTGAAAGGTAGGTGTAAGTGGCTGAGCTAGCTTTGGTGTAAAACTTAGGAAAATGTCAAATGGAAGCCTGTGCTGCATAGAAACTTCAGCAAGAGCAGGGGCATTCCTGACGGCTCACAGCAATGGCACACGGGATGCCTGCCCCATCTCTCATGGGTGAACGGTCCTAAGACCCCACATGAGGTTCAGGGGGCTCACATAGCATGAACCAGCAGTCCACAGAGAAGCAGTTTTGAGTGTGGGTACCTGTGACCTATCCTCCACATCAAGCTTTCCTGCGTGGCTGTTGCTGCTAAGCCAAGTTGAAAAATCTACAGAGAAATTGTGCTTAAAGAGCCTAAATTGGTCTTACTGTAAAGTAAATGCATTTTTATTTCAGTGAATTGACCTGTAATTTTGGGCAGGTTTCAGTACCAACTCATGACCCCGTTATCTTTCTTCTCTCACTGCACTGACTGATTCCTGTTACTGCAAGGAGGCATCACCACCCAGCTGCTGCCTCGCTGCTTTCAGAAGATGACTCTGCTGCTTTAACCATTGAGCTGCTTGTCTACCAGAAGTCACAGGAAACATGCATAAACCTGCCAAGAATAGGGTTTCTGATGCAGGCGCTGGCTCCTTACCAAGCCGGCTGACACAGACAGACTGCCGCCATCCCTTTGTAATTCGTTTCTTTTTTGCTACATGTCAGGCTTCTGAAGGTGCTGATTACATTTACATTGGATGAGCTTCCTAATCCAGTGTCTAATTTCACCTGCATGTTGAATTTTTAATCTTGTAAAGATTCTTAAATCCGTATCTGGAATATACTCTCTGCACTGGAAGAACCTGTGGTGGAATGAGTATTGTATAAGCTAGATGCATGGAGGTTTTTTTATTAAGTTGTAAACCGAAGATTGGCTTTATCCCAAAGCAATTAATTTATTCCTTTAACTGAATAAAAAAAATAATCAAGACATCTGATCTTTTCAGTGTTATATATAACTTTAATCAGTTGATGGGTACAGCCTGAGTAGATCAATCCGAAGAAATATGTTTTCAGCATGTACTTATTGAGTGAAAATAAATCTACAACACTCAGAAGGTTAATCTGTATATCCTTATTAGAAGCTTCAGTGACCTTCATTACAATCTTCTGAGTGTATTACCTCAGGAAACTAAAATTCAGTAGGCATGTTGTTTTTCTCTCAAATCTCACTGGCCATCGGGGACTAATAGATCTGTAATTTAAATCTGAGGCTGCATTTTTTTTTGATAGGGCATATGGTTATCGTAGTATCACACACCTGCCAGGTTGTCTGGAAGGGGAAAAATGCTCAACTCTTGTGAAACCGTAAGCAACCAGCATATTCTGCTGTTAAAACTATTGCTTTCCCTCCTTCCACTCCTTTTATTTCTCCTAGAAAGCCAGACAGGTTACAAGCGTGAAGAACACTCTACTCACCAGAACTTTAAAAGTGGACCCATATTTGGCTTTAAAGGAAAAGAAGGAAAACTTTGCTCCCTGGGTCTGCTCTGAGCTGCTAGCCTCTGTAATGAACTGTGAGTAGGGAGATCCTTAAACGAGATTAAAGAGGTAAAACGTATAGCACCACGGTGAGGCTACATGTACTCGCACAACTCAAACTAAGTGGGAGCAGGATGGTTTAGCACTTGGATTTCCAATCCACAGGGAACACCCCTGCACACAGGTCTTGGCTGCCTGTGAGTGCTTCAGATCCTGGAGCACTTTTCACTGAACATGTGTTATCCCCAGCGTCTAAACTCTGGTCAGGGTAATTACTTTCTGCTTAGCTAAACCCCACTGGAAATCAGAGCAGCACACAGCTCTGTACTGTCTGCTCTGAACCGCAGTCGTGAGCCGGTTGGTGATGTTCAGCTTCATGCCGAAACAGTTGTGCTTCACCAGTTGGAGAAGTGATCCCCGTGTCCTGGCTCTAACATCTTTTACCAGTTAGGGTAAAAGATGTTAGAGCCAGTTAGGTAAAAGATGTGGTAAAAACTACGAAGTGTTACATTACTGCTATTCCAAGAAAGACTTTATGTGGTAAATCGGTGATGGGGCAGTGACACAGGGGTTGTACCAAATGGACGTGCTGGGGTAGTTCTAGGGATGCAGATGGCAGTAACACACTAAAAGGGTAGAAAGGCTGATAGAAGTGGTTTGGCCACCACTCTGCAAAGTCCAAAGTCCCCTGTGCCTATCCCATTTTAGCAAGAGGACTTCCTTCAAGAAACGTAAGCAAAGCAGTGTTCCGGGTAGGGGAGGGGGTGTCATTTATCTACGTGGCTGGTCTATCACCACAATAAGCAGATATGTTTGCAATGCACATTATAGCACTGATAAGCACTAATTAAATATTTTTCTCTGCCATCCCGTTTCCTACCGACAGCCGCAAAGTTTGGACGCTGCCGGTTTCAGTAGATAATTCCAGCTGTGACTTGCCTCTGCCTGGCGGCTCAGATACACGTATTATGCAGCGTGGGGAGAGCCTACCCCTGGCTATGTAACGCCGAACAGAACCTGTCAGCAAAGCGCTTCATCCCGGAGGCGCTGGGAGGCAGGGACGGAGCGCAATGACACGGGCTCTGCGGGGTAGCCGGGCTACCAAACGTCCCATTTGCCTGCCCCCGCGGGGACCCACCCGCCCGGCACCGGGGTCTGTGTGTGCGTGTGGGCGTGGGGAGGGGAGCTCCCATTCGGGGTGAGGGGGTTGAGGGGGCGGGAGCCCTCACGGCCCCAAAGTTTTTCGGTGAAAGTTTTGTGTGACGGCGCCGCTGCAGAGGCGCCTCCCGGCGCGGCGGGCAGGTGAGCGGCTGCCGCGGGGCGGGACGGGACGGGACGG
>VXBZ01005879.1:246637-263570 GCA_013399135.1 Heliornis fulica | reverse complement strand
AGCCGTAGAGTGAACGGCTGGGGCGGGCTGCGGGCGTGCTCGGCGCGCCGCGGTCAACAAACACGGGCGTGTAACTTCACCAGTTCAAACAGGGAAGGTCTGGCACTGGCACGGTCCTTTTCCAACTTCCTCCACTCCCCAGTCCCAAGAGGGGCAAGAAAGGCCGCCTCCAGTCCTGCGGGAAGATTGAGAGCCATCAGGTTGATGTCCTGTGAGCCCTGTTTCTGTTTGGCTTCCTCCAGCTCCTGGGGACCTCCAGGGAACTGCTTAGTGTTCAGGCAGGTAAGGGCTGAGCATGCCAAACCCGTCTGCGTGTGCTGGGCTGCAGTGGGCTCTTCCGGTCCTCGCCGCGAGCTGGCGTGAAGGGTAACAGTGCTTTTTCATTCCTGTAGCGAGTTGTCCTGCTGCTGTAGGATGGAACCCTCGGTGTTGGTAGAGTTCCAATCCCATCATTTCCCGTACGACTGGAGTGTCTTCTTCCCTGTTCTTTTTAAGCAAGCAGAACTTTTGATGAGGCTGATGTGGTAACCTGCGTACTCATGGGTGGGACAAACCTGTGCTTACCTGTTGTTAACACAGGCACAGCTCTGGTTTGTTTCCTTCTAAAGACTTTTCTTTTATAAAGAACCGTAGCTTTAAACAAACCTCCAAGTGGCTGAGGGTTGCTGTGTGGATTAAGTTAACGGAGTCTGATGTTCAGTAGGATTTATGCTTGAGGAGCAGGACCAGGTAAGTAGTTGTGTTTGTGCTTCTTCTGGGAAGCAGTGCAGGTGCTGTGGACTGCTTTCAGTCACCTGGTGCAATTCCCGTGGAGAGATTTAATGGCATCGGAAAACAATAGATGCTTCTTTTCTAAAATGAGCCTTATTAACATCCATTGCTTTATTAAGAGGGTTTGTTGGTTTGGTTTTTCTTTTTCCTTTGGAAATATACTAAAAGGGTAATAAGAAACCAGTGGATTTAATAGATTAAAATGGCCAAATGAAATGCAACTCATATTTTCTTTGCCATGTTGTTACTTTTGTAATGCACATTGTGTGTTATAAAGTGTATTAATAACAAAATGTAATTGCTATAACAACATTGTGGTCTGTTATGTAACAAGGGAGAGCAAAGTAGAAAAATGCTAAATATGCACAACTTGGCTGGGTGGGAATTCACTTTGGTGATGCTCATGTTTGGAATTTCCTGATTGCTCTTGAAATTTTACACTTTTAAGTTATTTTTTTTCTTTAAGTAGCTTTATTGTTTCAGGATTTACGGAGCGAGAGTGAAGGATTTGTTTAAACAGTCTGAAAAGAAATTCCCATGTATTTCATACAAATATGTAATTGTTTTTGTTGGTGTTTTTTTTTTTTTTGCAATAAAAAGCTCTTTAATTTGATTTGCAAAGTTGGTAGGTAGCAATCTTCAGTTATTGTCAGTGATAAAAGTTGTGCAGGCCCGATGTTGTCTTCAGTTACACTTTGACACAACCTTCTTATAAGCAGCTCTGCAGGTGGAGTTGCTGAGGTGTCCACAGGACTGATACATCGGTGGGCCTGAGTGTCTGTCTCCCTCTTTGGCACTAGGTACTGAAATACCATGGAGTGAGACAGAAACCCATCACTGCACTGCCATATCTGAACTCAGCCCAGTGTTTTGCCTTCCCTGATCCCCCCAGGTAATTGCTATGGACAGGAGAGGCTGCATCATGGGAATTACAACTTGGTGTGCATTTTTGTTGGTTGGTTGGTTGATTGGTTTATTATTATTTCTACAAAGTTTGTAGCACTGACCTAGGTTATCTTGATCTGGTTACACACCTAGGACTTTGATTTCACCCAACCATAATACTCGGTGTAACTTGCTAGAGAGAGAAAATGGCAAATTTATCTGGAATAAACCAGAATGAAAAGTAGCACTACCTGTTATGAGGAACTGTGCAAGCATTGTTAAGAGCCGGAGCTGTGCCTTGCACTGGTTGTTGTGAAGTCAGAAAGTTGAGATGTGGGCAGTGGAAAGGTGATCCCAGGGGATCACTTGTCCATGAAGTAGGACACAAGCTAAGATGAGAAGGGAAGGAGGAAGGGCAATGTGGAATTGAGAAGATACCCTAGCCTCCTCTACTAACTAATCTGAAAGTAGATGGAGTCCAGCAGGACATTGCTTTGTGAAAAATTTTCTTGCTGTGACACACCAGTGAAGGCATGAGAAAATGTACTGCTTCTTGGGGTGAGGGTGGGAAGAAGAAAGACAAATGTGGGGTTGTGCTATCTTTCTCTGTCCTTTTTCTCATTTTGCTTTCATTGATTCATTTGTGTCTAAGATGCTGAGTGGGTGGGAATTTGTGGCAACCCACGGTAATATGAATATTATGACCATTATAAAGAGCATCTGCTTTGTTTCCCTTCATCAGTATTCTGTTGGTTAACCACTTATCTTGATTTTTTTCCCTTTTTCTTTTTTCAGGTGGAGGGGAATTAAAAAGAAAGGTTTTTAAATAGTTTTAGGCAATCTAATATTATTATATGGCTGTAACTCCATTGTAGAATGCAACCTAATTTGTCAGGCACAATTTCCCTTTCTGAAGCCATGTTGGCTGTCACCAATTGCCTAATTTTCCATGTGGCTGAGCATAGTTTCCAGAAGCATTTGCTTCACAGTCTTGCCAGGCACAAAGATGAGAGTGACAGGCCTATGGTTCCCCAGGTCTTGCTTGTTTCCCTTTTTGAAGTGAGAACTTCACTGGACGGCCATGATCTCTCAAATATGATGGAGAGTGGCTTGGGCAATTTATCTGCCAGTTCCCTCAGGACTTGCAGATGCATCTCATCAGGTCCCAAAGACTTGTCCACTTTCAGGTTCCTTAGATGGTCTTGAACCTGATCTTCCCCAACAGTGGGAAGTTCTTCATTGTCCCAGTCCCTTCCTTTGCCTTCTGTGTCCTGGCTAGTGTCACTAGAGCCCTTTTTGGTGAAGACTGATGTGAGAAGTTTGTTGTCCCTCCAGCAGTTACCGGCATGATTGTCGTCCCTCATAAAGACCAGGGTTTGTGAATGTGAGGCTGCTCCTATCTGTCTATAGAGGAGCACATCCACTCAGTCTTCTTGTTTGGGTAGCCTGTAGGAGATGCCCTGTCCCTGCACTCTCTTTAATCCTGACCCATAAACTCCCAGTTGTCTTCTCATCCATACCCAGATGGAGCTCCATGCACTCCAGCTGGTCATTGACATAGAGGGTGACATCCCCTTCTTGTTTTGCATTGTCTGGAATAGGAAGAAGCCAGGAACGTTACCTGAGTGAAGGAGGTGCCTCTGCCCAGCTGCAGGTGTATTTGTTTGCTGGGAAGAGAAAGGTGGATGATGTACTGAAATGAGCAATCATGCAAAAGGCAGGAGATGCCATCTTCTGCAGTTTTGGGTGGCTGTGGTGTTTCTAATGCCTGTGTTGGCCCTGTGTATGTATGTATGTGCCTCTTTGAACTGGACCCAGAACACTTTGGGAAAAATGCAAGGGTTTCACATGAGTGGAATGTAGATTCCTAAAACTCTTAAATTTTACAATGGAATGAAACTATTTGGCATTGGATATGAGTGATTATAAAGTTTTCGAGTTTCTAAGTTTTTGCTGCAAAGAGCTCTGTGTTGTCTAAGCCTGAAGTGTTTTGCTGCCAGGTAAACTGTTTCTCCGTGATAAATAAGAACAATATGTCATAATCTCTCTCCAGTACTCAAAAGGACTTGAAATTCAGGTGTACATAGGTCACTATGATACTTTCACTGAAGGCATGAGATGAAATTGGTGTGGCATTGTAGTCCCTACTTCCAAAAGATATGAGAGTGGGGTTGGGCTAAAGAAAGACTTGAGTTCAGCATAGGTGAGAGAGACAGAGAGGTTTCTTAGGCTGGATTAGTTTCACAACAGCAAGCATCCTGTCTAACAGCATGGTCAGTGGAGCCATGTTGCCCAGGACTTGGGTCAGAAAAGTATTTATGGTTTAACTATGTATGCTGAACCTTTGTCTGGATACAGCTGATCTCTTTTGAAAATACTTAGGTTGAAAGTAATTGCTTGTTCGCTCTTTCTTCACAGCCACAAGAGAACATTCATCTTGATTAATGAATATTTGCAGGTATTTCCTCTTTGCCAGGATGCTAGAGGCTCTTATCCATGACCACTGCTTTTTTAATATTAGAGGAGCAAATTTGTTAGTGTTGTGTGGCCATTTTTCACATTTTACTAGAAGACTCATAGACACAGACTTTTTTTTTAATGCTGCTATCATTTTTTCATATGTGGGTTACAAATCACTGTGTTAAATAAATTAAACTAGTTATTCAAGCTGAAAAGCGACATGAAGCTATTCTAAAAAAGTCGCAGAATAGCTTCATGTTTGGTATGGGTTTAGAGTCTAGCCTGTGCTAAAATAGGTAGTCTTAATTAAAACTAATGTTACATTTGTTTAAAACTAATCTTAAAACCTAGCCTACACATAAAGAATACAGTTTCATATAAATTAAATTTAAATTAATTAAGCTAATTGCAAGCAGCATGAAAACTCTTGATACAAAGATAATTGTAGTGACTGTGATGGTGGAGTGAATTTGCTTTAGGGTGTGTTTGGTAGTTATAAAAAAAAATTAAGGCAAATAAAACTGCTGTTTCCTTTTAGGTACTTCTATCCACAAAGAACTGAAACTACCCTAGTAGAAAAACATCTGTTTTCTTATTCGGAGATTAAATTGCTTGGAAGTGCTTCTGATTTTACTGTGCATCTGAAAGGTGATGATGCAAGGCCAGTAGATGATGCTGCATTCAACCATGATGGTACTTGGGCAAGGTCAGCTAATATCCTGTGGCATCATGTGACCTGGATGCATGCAATGGCTGGTACTGATAAAAGAAAAACCATTGGCACTGTTCCTTGGGTAAATCCTTTCTGGGATGCAGTTTGATAAAAGCAGTGTTTCCTGACTTCCTTTGGCAGTAAGGTCACCATTTGTTCTTCCTGGGGCAGTTTTTTAGCCAGGTGAGCTTTCTGAATGATAGTGTGCAGGTAAGCAAGCCTTTGTGGTGGTGGCAAATGCTGAGCAGTCAGGGATGCTGAGAGCAAGTGGCTGGAGAGAGCAGCATTACCAGCCTACTCATGTCAGAAGTGCTCATGGAGATGTGGTGTGAGATACTTTGCATTCAGCATCATCTACATGGCCTGAAAGCTCTTCTTGCCCATTCAAAGACACTGGTTTTCAGAAAGGAGGGCAAAAAATGCAAGAGTCTGTGTAGCCAATGGTAGAAACAAGTGGCAAAACCACAAAAGTGGGCTTATTTGGAAGCACACTTCCTTGTATGTGTTTGGATCGCTTGCTTTTTTATTGTAAGATGGAGAGTTATGAATTCCAAACAACTTTTCCAGAGGTATTTGAATCCTTCTTTCCATTACCTGCAATTTAATTAATTTCTTTCAAAGATACTTATTCAGACCTTCCTGTCTTATTTATTGGCCTTTTTTTTTTCTTCCATCTAATCCAGATGCTGTCAATGTCCTGTCACATGAACAACACAGCTTTTGTTTGGGGGAAAACAGAAGAGGTTTGTATTCATTGGTCCTTAGACTAATGGCTCTTGAAGCACTGCTTACACTGGGAAGCTTTGTCTCTTCAGCAGACTGATTCCTGCAGACATGCAAACACTGCATTTGCCGCAGGACTGATTAGGTGCAAAGACCTAAGTAAACCTTTTAGTGCAGATAAGGAAGACTGGAAGTCTGGGAATGCTGAAGGCACTGTAGGAAAAGGTGGTACCAGCTAAGGAAGAGATGCCTGAAAGAGGCTCCACTAGCCCCATACCCTTGCAAAAGGCATTTCAGAGAAACCCCCAGGCATTCTGTCTCTGGTTTTGCCCAATCTTCACTGTTTCCTTCTAGTCCTGTGCATCATCAGTATAGCTGCAAATAGGTGCATGTATATAACGTGTAGGAAATTTCGTATCTGCAGAATCAAGGCAGAAAGAAAAAGATGGAATAAAGCACCTACTTGCCTTCATTCCAGGTTTGAAACAGATACTTTATGACCCATACAAAAAAGACTCCATAGAAGACATTTACATTCTTTTAATGTCTAGCTGACTGTCTGTCTTCTACAGAACAATGGCATGTAAAACAACATTTAAACTCCGGTTTACATTTTCTGCAGGCAAGTTTGTGCTTCAGAGAAGCATATGTAGTTTTAATGGCACAGAACTGGAAAAATGACCCTGTAGAGTTCTGTACAGTTTTGTTGTTCTTGTGTCTCTAACAGTTACTTTGTTCGTTCACCAGCTGTTTTTAACGGGAGTTCCTGCTTAGCCTTATGTGTATGTGCATTTTTAGAAACTCAGCAGTTATAGATGTAGTGGTGCTGAGTTATTTAAAAATACAGACTTGTGGAGTGTACACCTCTGAATAACTGTTCAATGCTGTTGTGTCGTTCTTCTGTTTATTTGGATGCACACATACTTGAGCTCTGTTCTTTTAAACAGATTTCTCTTCAAATCATTTTGCAGTAGGTTGTCTTTCTTTGAAAGCTTGAGGTTTTGTTCACATGATTTGTGGTAGGTTACCAAACAATTCTATCAGATATGCACTCACAGGAGTGTGCATTGTGTTGAATTTTAACACTTTTCTTTGGCTGTGCAGGCCAGTTTCAACACCTGCTCTCCAGCTTCTAGTAACATGCTTTCAAAGTGAAGGTGTTCCAATTCAGGTGAAGGAGTTGGCTTTTTTTATGATCCACAGTGTCTTCAGTGTTCTGTTGTCAATAAATTGAATTTTAGGGCTTCTTTACAGCAGGAGCAGGTAAATTATTTTTTTCTGGGTCCTCTGCTGTGCAAGACAGTATCTTTTTTTGGTAAGGTTTTACATTTTATCTCCTTTTCATTGGACTTAGTGGCAAGAATTGGGCTCTTGACAAGTCCTTCCCATGTTGCAAAATAGCTGAGTAAATAGTTCATCTATGGGTTCCTTTTCTGCTGTGTTACTGACATTGTCTTATGCTGACCTTCACTAACCCTGCAAAACTATACTTGGTTTCATGTTTGAGGGCAAGCATCAGAGCATGACTTCCTGAAGCATAGGTTGAACTGATGCCAAGGCACTACAAGCACTGAACTGATGCCAAGGCACTGCAGGCAGAGTCGTGTTGCAGGAGTGACTGCTGGCATCCTTCCTCGGGAACACCGAGTTGTGTGTTCCAGAAGCACAGGCTCTGGGTTACTCATCTCAGGCGTCTAATAGCACCAGGACATGATCTGGTCACCCTGGTGGGCCTCCAGATGGTGATGTACTTTCAGAGCTGTGATAGCTGGTGGGCAGTGCTATACTTGTATGACACCTGAGGCCTCTTGTTTGGAGTGTCACCTCCCTCCATTACAGCAGTAAATGATGTCTGGCATTTTGGAATTGGAATGGTCTTTGCAGCCACTTCGAGAAACACTTCAGCTTGGAACTCATCCAGGAGTAGAAAGATTGTTGAGATAATGAGTACAGATCTAAGCAATGAAGGTAAGGGTTCATAAGAGTTCCAGCTTGTATATAGCACGCTGTTTACACAGTCTTTTGTGAAGAGTAAAAATATAATGTAAGAACTACCTCCATCTCTTGTTATTCCAGGTCATTGTCTAAGGGTTACTGAAGGTTACTGAAGAAGATGCAGGCATGCTGAAAACTTCAGAAAACTGAGCCATGCCTCCTTCTGAAAGCTGAAAAGTAGCCCTCTGACAGGGTCATGAACCTAAGACAAGTCTTTGCGTCTGTACTGATGTTTGGAGTAGCTGGTCTACTCCTCTTCATGTATCTGCAAGTTTGGATTGAAGAACAAAATACAGGTATAGTAGGTTTTCTTTCTTTCTCCTTTTTTTTTAAAATGTAACAGCAGCCATTACCTCAAAGTTTATTTTCAGGTCTGTTGAATACACAAGGAAAGTTCGGGGGAGTCCCCCCGTTTGGCAGTTGTGTAGACAAAAGTGAGCTTTTTAGCAGCAATGCTCATGTGGCATCATCTTATCCTGTCTGGATTTTTCATTTGACACAGAGTTAGATACTGAACTTAAAAGCCATTTTTATATATAGCATCAGAGTCATGTTGCAACTTTGGGTAACTCTATTAGCATTGGTTCAGGGTTACACATCTGAGCTAATTTATGTTGTTGACCCTTCACCATATTTCAATTTGCACAACAGGTTGATCAAGGTGCATCTAAATAAGGTGCAGATCCATTTCTATTGTGGCATGTTACTGGATGGCATATCCTTGATTTTAGTTATATACTTGTTTTGTTTTGGTGTTCTGGGTTGTTTTTTGTTTGGTTGGTTTTTTTAGTTGTTGGATTTTTCCCTCCATTAATAAGAATGTTCCCAGCTTGTTAACAAGTCCTGACTTTTATGTCCTCTTGTCTCTATTGCTCAGCTTCTGTTTCCTTTGTAAAGCTCTTACTTTATAGTATGCTGATACCATTGTGAAGAAATACATCTGTAAAATCACATTAGTCTTCTGGCTTTATTGATCAGTGCTTTTATTCAGTCTGAGCTGCTCAGCTCTGGTATGTTTTAGAGAGCAGCAGGGAGAGGCAGATCTGGTGCATCATTCCTGCAAATGTTTGACAATGACCTTGAGGGTTGGTTGTTGGTTTGGGGTTTTTTTCAACTAAGTGCAATGATCACAACATTAATTTCATCTTGTTAATGTTTCTGGGCTGCTCTGATGTATTTGTAAGCTCATAATAACAAAACTGTTAAAAGAGGTAGTACAGACTCCCTTCAGAAAGGCATAAGGTGATGTCAGAATGAGAGGACACTGTGGAGGAAAACTTCCTAGAAAATCTCTACTGCTGTTGGGAATATTATGGATATCCTTGCTTCCAAGGTAGTTCAGGAATGTTGATTATTGATTTATTTACTTGCTGACATATTTCACATTCCTTGCATCTTTTCTTGTGCTATAATTAACCTTTCCTTCCTTGCAGCGCTCCTTGTTATTATTTCTGTTTTTTTTTTTTTTTTCTCACTCCTTCCTTTTGTCCATATCTATCCTCCATTAAAAAGAACCAGGAAAAAGCATAGTATAGGGGGAATTAGAACATACTGTGTTGTTTTGGGCGATCAGATGCTTGCTTTCTTTTGGGTTTTCTTTGATGTATTGCTGTAATCTTCTTCAGAAGGGAGGCTTCTCCTTGTACAAATAAGTCATTTCCATGTGAAAATGTTTCTGTAATAAAAATAGAATCCATTGGAGAGTAACAGAACGGTTAGTGAGCTTTAAGTGCAACTGCAGTTTTGAGTGCTCTTTTATCTCACTGGACTGCTGTTGTGACAGCACTTCAGCAAGATCCCCAAAAATGAATTTTGACATTCTCTACAGTCACTAGGTCATGCATTTCAGAAAGAGCCTGGCGAAAAACCATTCTTTGTTGTCTGCACTTGCCTCTTCTTCTTCCAATATAATGTATGGAGAGCCATTCCTTTTTATTTCAAACATCTGTATCTCCTCTGAACCTTCTGCAGCTCAGTCCTCTAATGTTCCCCTTATGTATGCCGCTTAAGAGGTGATAGAAAATAAACCATATTTGCATATTCACAATACATGTTAGTTTAGTTATGGGCATTTTGCACTCTTTGTTTCTCCTTTTTTGTTTTTAACCTTTTTTTTTTCTGTATTTTTTCATATTGCCATGTGTTGTGCACTAGCTTTTTTGGGAATGAGTGTATGTCTGGAGAATCCCAAATTGATGCGTATCTTTGCAAGGATTTTATGCGCTCCTTTAATCATATCACTAGTTGCACAGCTGTAAGACAACTAGTTTTAATCTGCAAGTGGCTGTGTGATTTGATGTTCTATTAAGAAATGGAAAATGTGCCTCGTGCTTCTTGACTGTCATGCTATGAGCCAGTAGACAATTGTTTGTTGTTGCAGAACTATTTTTATCTTCCACAGTGCCCTGCTCAAGACCTGTAGCATTCATGTTTGCATTTGGTTGCTCAAGGATGGAAAGTTGGATGTGTTTGAGTTTAGGACAGTACCTGCTTTGTGACAATGGGGTGCTGCTGCATACCACTCTGTTCCTCTGACTTGGGAGATTTCATAAATCACAGTCACTGTAAGAGAAAGTTCATTTTATTTGATTGTTGTTTCTAATGCTCATATTCATTTCTGAAGGTCTCTGAGCAGTGGTGTGTATGATTCTCAATTGGATCTAGATCTTGTGGGGAATTGGATAATTGTTCCCTATTAGTGTTTGTCCTGCTATATTCAACTCAACGGTTTGCTTTCGCACTTGCCGCTCCCATTGCCACATTTCCTCTTTCTATTTGTTCATAATTGTCACACTAGACCTAATGCCACTTTTCTTTCATAGTTTGTCTCATTTCTGTCTTTCTGGCTTTTCTTTATAAATGCTCATCACATATCTGAGATCTCAGCTGTGATTTGATTTACCTTGCTCGACTTAGTTTCCTTGAGACCTGATCTTACCTAAGCATGTTATTTTTCTGATTTACTTTTGAAAACTTCCCTCATCACTCAAATTTATCCAGCCGAGGAACACCTTCCTTAATCTTTCATCCTGTCCATCTACTTCAGATACACCTGCAGGCTCAGCAGCTGGATGTGCCTCTCAGCACAGCCATGTCTTCTGCTCCCTCCCACTGTGGACTCTTCAGATTATTTTTAGTCACATTTGTCATCCATATATATTTTAAAAGAGAAAATCTTTCATGTAGAGATGTCTGAGAAACAGCTGCTAACTACATAGTGGTCCTCTCCGATGGCTTTTCAGAGATGTTAGCAGGCTGAGAGAACAGGTGAGTTTCTTGGTTTTGTTCTGTGCATGGAACCTATAGAGACAGGATGATATATCGTTAGATGTAACGGAGTCCATCTGTTGGGTGTCTTCAGTTTGCGTCAGTGGAGTCGTGGGGAACAGGCATATCAAGAATCATCCAATATGTGTGACAACACATACAGACATCATCTGGTGGAAAACTTCATTGACAGCAACATTGATAATGTAATATATATGAAGCAACTCAAGTTCTCCATATATAAATACATTCACTTCTATTCATATACATTAATGAAGCTTGCTAAGAATTCAACTAAATCCTGTGGCTTTACTTGATAGTTCTCCATTAAGTTTTGCGTTCTTCAGTGAATGCACCAAATCTTGTCGCATTGATTGAAAAGCAATTACTATTTATTACATGCTCAGTAGTTTCCAATACTGTTAATCTTGTACAGGGGAAGCAAACTGCTGGGTCATCTAGAGTTGATGTTCATTTTTATACGACAAATTGCCTGAGTTAAGGGAGTGCAGGGTGCAAAGGACACTTATATTTTAATCATGCTACATATGGATGTGAATTGGATTTTTAAATTAGGAATTTTGATTTTCTTTTTTTTACCTGAAAAAAATATTTTTGGAGTGTTTGATATGATTTAGTGTGACTGATTACTACAAAATAATCTAATATCTTTGTGGATAGATCTGTGTGATGGGCTTGTGGGGGGTTTTGCTTGCTTTGTGGGCATTTCCTTCTCTTAAAATTTCTGTAATTTTTCTGAAGTATGCCTAGGAAGCTCATGGTTATGAGGGCAGTGAGGCACTGGAACATATTGGCCAGAAAGCTGTTGGAAGCCCCATCCCTGGAAGTGTTTAAAGCCAGGCTGGATGAGGCTTTGGGCAACTTGGTCTAGTGGAGGTTGCCCTTGCTCACAGTAGGGAGATGGAACTATATGATCTTTGCGGTCCCTTCCAACCCAAAGCATTCTGTGATTCTATGAAGGACATTGGTGTTTCATGGGGTCCAGTATGATCACCAATTAATGTGAAGAAGTCTGCACTGCCTCTGTCCTTCCATACGTTTCTGTTTCTCGAGGATATGAAAGTCTGCCTGTTCTCTTTTCCAGCAGCTTTGTATCCCACCTTAAGAATATTGTTGTTTTTTCTCAACACTTTCTCCTCGCTTTGCAGAGTACCAGTTTTGTAGTAGCCCACAGGTGTCAGGCTTCCTTGGCAGTCCATGTGCTTTCCTGCAGTTTTCTGCATCCAGCTCCTAAGTAGCTTCACCAAACAGACCTCATGCACTTTCCTCAGGTCACAATTATTTTTGTGAGCTATTGTGTGGTTTTTTTTTTTTTAAAGAATCAGAATAAAAATTCAGATAAAAATCCTATATTAATAAAAATATTAAATTCTCTGCACTGGCATGGCCTTTCTCAATTTAGTCTGCTATTGCCATAGCCATCCTAGCAGTATCAATACTACTCTGCATAAGCAGGTGGTCTTTTTTTCCCCATTTTGCTAGATTTAGTAATCCAAGCAGATATTTCATGTCCTTTGGCGACCTAGTAGGATATTTTGAGTCCATGGAGAGGGTCAGCAAATTATATGTGTTTACACATGCTAATACTTAGTCTTTACTGTTTCTGTGGGCTGGTTTTTATTTAAACTTTGTTTATATGGAGCAACATTGATAGTGCTTAAAGGACAGTTCATATGTAATCACTGTCCAAGTAGAGACCAGTGACAAATGGCACTCCTCAGGTGTCAGTATTTGGACCAGATATGTTTAACATCTTTGTTGGTGACATGGACAGTGGGACCCGCAGCTAGTTAGAGCAACAAGTTGTGGGGTGTGGTTGACATGCTGGGGGTAAGGGATACCATCCAAAGAGTCTTTGACAGGTTTGAGAAGTAGACCCATATGAACCTCATGAAGCTCAACAAGGCCAAGCCCAAGGACCTGTACATGGGGGAAAAAATTTTTAGGTTTTTTTTAGTAACCTTGAAGTAATTATTTGGTTGAAGTCCTGGGTAGTTTATGGAAGTCTTGTCAACTGCTGTTGGCAAGCAAATCTTCCTGGTTTACAGTGCCCAACAACTAATGGAGCTGGGTCTGTTCAGGTTTTATCTTCCTGGTCGGAACATTGTCTTCTCTGTGGAAAGTGATTTGGATTGGTTTTTTGGTTTTGTTTTGGTTTTTTTCTTTTAAAATCTGCCTCATTATTTAATTGAAGCACAAAAGAATGAGGGTTCACTAAATGCTGCTTGATAAGGAGTTCTAGAATCTTTTTAGTCCCAGAAATACAAGGTTTTATTAAGTAAATTTCACTGTATAACATAGACCAGTTTTCCTTCTAGACACAGAAATGTAGGGGTTGGAAGGGACCTCCGGAGATCGAGTCCAACCCCCTGCCAAAGCAGGTTCCCTAGAAGAGGTCGCACAGGTAGGCATCCAGATGGGTCTTGAATATCTCCAGAGAAGGAGACTCCACAACCACCCTGGGAAGCCTGTTCCAATGCTCTGTCACCCTCACCATGAAGAAGTTCTTTCTCACATCATTGTGGAACCCCCTCTGGTCCAACTTGTGACTATTGCCCCTTGTCCTGTCCCCAAGGGCCACTGAGAAGAGGTTGGCTATCTCCCTTTGTCTCCCACACTTCAGATATTTATAAACATTGATGAGATCCCCTCTCAGTCTTCTTAAGGCTGAACAGCCCCAGCTCACTCAGCCTTTCCTCATAGGGGAGATGCTCCAGGCCCTTCATCATCTTTGTTGCCTCTGCTGGACTCTCTCCAGGAGATCCCTGTCTGTTTTGTACCGGGGAGCCCAGAACTGGATGCAATACTCCAGGTGAGGCCTGACCAGGGCAGAGTAGAAGGGGAGGATCACCTCCTTCAACCTGCTGGCTACCCTCAATATTGAATGTTGTGTTTAAACACCACCAAAAAAACCCAATCACACAAACCCCTCCAAAGATCATAAGTATATATCTGAAGTCAGGGTTAATGACTAAATCAGCTGAAGTCTCTTCTTTTTGTAAGACTGTAAATATTCTTTCACAAAAACTGCACGATGTACTTTATTCTGATCATTGTCCTGTAGATAAACTTTTCCTAGGTAAGAGCCTCATTTCATGTAAAGTGATGGGGAATAAAATATTACATGCACCCATTTAATTTGGATATTGGTTGGCTTAATCTTGATTTAGTAAAGATAAGCAGCAGCCTCCCGCACTGCCTGGAGCAGTATGCTTGGCAGCAAGTGGTATCAGTACTTTGCAGCCTAGAAAATATTATCCCCCACAGTAGTTGTTTAGGAGCTCCCAGTCCTTGCAGTCCCACTTGCATTCACCGAAACCAATTGTTTCCTTACCAAGTTGAGAGCATCCCCACGGTAACAACATCCAACATTATCATTGACCTCTATAAAAACTGTGTGGTACCTGTTAGCAAATGCAATTTGTCCTTCACAGCTTTGTTTGTTTCCAATGATTTTGTTTACATTGGCCATGCAGTTTCCTTTCCCATGATCCTGGCAGAAATTCACAGTGATAGCTCTAGCAAAATCAGGCTGAGCAGATGGTTAACATCCAGAAGAGTAACTAAAGATCAGAAGTCTAAGGTTAAGAATAATCAGAGTCAATATTAAATTTCAATGCGAGCAAATGCCAGGTGAAAGAAGAAGAGGTGTTAATTGATTTTATATTTAATGTGATTGGAATGGAGCAAGTGATTTCAGGTACCAATTATAATCTAGCAGTGGGCGAACTTGCCCAATTGTACATATGTGTGTAAGGGCGTAGACGGAGGGAGAAGCTGTTAAAGGTTTGTAATACTTTTTGCTACAGATACAATCTGTAGCAAAGATACAAAGCTTAATATAAGCGTGCACTAAGAAACAGCTTGTGTGAACTCAGGGTTATTTAGAATTATGCAGTTCTGCCCCAGGTACATGCACGTTGACTCTTGGTAAATTACTTGTAGGAGAGAAGAGAGTTTGGGGGTTTGGGACTTTGATTATGATTAACTAGCGAGACGTGGTGTGTGAGTTCTGGAAGCACTCGGTCATATTAAATAAGAACAGGAAAACATCACTGCATGGTGCTTCACCAGTCATTCACAGAATAGGTCTGTTAAAGAAAGCAAATATGTCTAATAGGAAATCATAAATGTGTATGTTTATTATTCTGTACATTGTACATTGTGTACAGTTTCCTCTCTGACTTTAGTTTTGATATAATTAAACTTTTAAAAGAGCAGAGACAGTCCGTGAAGAAAAACAAACACAGTTGTTCCTGAATTATTCTTTTTGTTGCTAAAAGTCCAGTTTCCCTATTCTTCAGAGGTGTATGCCCTGAGAGGTTACTTTGTCTTTGCATAACCATGCTGGGTTTTCAGAGAATGGGATAGGTAGGAGATAATGTAATGGTCAAAAAGAAACCCATGTTCTTGCACTCATGAAGCAGCTGATGGTTCCCAAACATGTCTGTATAAGGTTTAATGTGAGCAAGTGTCTTGTTTTCTTGGGTTAGGATGGGGATTGTGGATCTTTTTTGCTGTGATGTGCAAGCAGTGTTTTCTCTGCATCACTGTGAGTTGCGGTGGGACTCCCACCAGTTTTGTTTGCTCAGGAAGCTGTCTGCTGTGTGAAACACTTGGCAGGCTTTCAGTGGGATCTGTACAAACTTTGTGGGAAGCTCAGCTATTGCACTGGAGGGGGCACAACATCAGGTCCATGCTCCTGAGGGCCACAAGCAGTCAGTAGAGTACCAAACCTGTGCTATTGGTGAGGATTGGCAGCTTTGTCCTTTGTAGAGGGCTTTGGAGTGAACAGTGCCGTGAGAAAAGCTGTACCTCTTTTGCTAAAGGATGGCTACTAGTCATGGAAGCTTTTAGTTTCTTCCACGCAAAATACCTATGAGCTCTGTTACTTTTCAAATGTATTTTACCTGATTTTGGCCTCACAACAGTAGCAGTTGAAGGGGGCCTTAGGTAAGCAGACATTTAACAAATCTGGGTCAATATAATTTCACTTTTTGCCCTGCTAATCTATGCAAAATTATTTCTTTTTTCCTAGAAAAACATTTAGTGGCCAAATAATACAGTGGGATCTGTGTTGCAATAGTGTCACTGTTTAAAAAAAATATTACAGTATTATAAAGTATTCTAATACACTTTTCAAGTAAAGCATGAAGAAAACACTTGTATATGCATTAATTTTATTTTTATTTTTCTTTATTTCTCCCTCTTTCTTGCTATCATTGAAGATTCATTAATGCCTCATACACTACTGAGAACTAATAGGTTATAATCTGTTGACACAGTTCATGACACTCAAATTGTGTACAAAATGCAGGTTGTTACTTCAGACATGTTACATACATAATTTGTTAAATGTCGTTGCTTTAAGATGATTCTATAATTGCGGTCAAGAATTATAGTACACTTTCCAGAAAGATATCACCTCTCTTCTTGATGTAGGGCCAAAGAATCAAGACTTTTCATGAACTTCAGTTTGATTTATAGGCTATTTAGAAACACTCAAGCTGAGTAGCTCAGCAGAACAGTTATTAATAAAGCCAACAGAAATTTGTTTTCCTTAGAAACTGAAATTTCCACAGGAATGTAAGATCCTCAAGATGTTTAACCTTTTCTGCCTACTAGCAGTCCTCTAAGAGGTCACTGAATATATAAAATCCTGACACCGGGAAAGAAAGATATCTGTTGTGTTCAGTGAAAAAAAACAGGGCAGGAAGGTTGGTAGAGGGACTGGCATTTACTTGGATGTGTTTTTCTCTTTTTTAAATTTCTTTTGTTGTGGGAGTTGCTGAATTATTAATGCAATAATAAAGTCCATTTGATATGAATAGACTCCTAATCACTAAAGAAATTACTTGCAGGAGCAAAATCATTAGAGTGAGAACTGGCTGACTGGCCCCTGATTAAATGATATCCAATGAAGCAAAAAAAAGTAAACGAAATGTATTTTTACAAGAACCATTTGATTATTTTTCTTCTTCCTCTGTTTGATGTTATGTGAAAGTTTTGCTATTACAGTCTTAGGACTGGTGACAGAGACGAAGATCATAAATGTCTGAAAAAAAATCACTGGTTTTGCCCCTAACTTCCAAATGGGGC